>VOQJ01008474.1:279-10782 GCA_015052665.1 Apistogramma diplotaenia
AGCATCTCCTTCTGATCGCTGCTCTCTGCTCTGCACCGCCAACTCAATCTGATCTGGCCACAGCCTCAGGCCACCTCTCGGATCACACACACACACACACACACACACACACACACACACACACACAAAGATGTGCGCACACAGAGCCGTGCATGCATGGGTGCTTTCAAAACACACCTAAGGCGTGTGCCGCATTCCCTGAGTCACACACACACACACACACACACAAAAGGTACTCAGGCCAACCAACAAAGACACACACCACTTACCATCTCCCAGTCTCTTTCTCTCACGCACACACACACAGGCTCACTTTAACAGGCTGTACCTTTGGTGGCTGAATGCTGAGCGTCAGCAGCCTGACTGTCTGGGAGCACAGGGGACGAGAGACACTGGGACGGACTTCTTATGTCAGTGGGAGAGAGAGCGCGTGGGATGGTGTGACATGCAGTGAAAGGGAGTAGATGAAGAGAAGCAATCTGCTGTGAGAGATAAAAGGACGGGGGGCGAGGCCAGTGGAGGGCTGTGTTACGTGGACACATGGACTGAATTCACAATCACAAGCTCTTCAGACGGAGAGAAACAGGACGTGTAAAAGGGTTAAAACGGATCCGTTTGATCATCGTTTCTGACGTTTACACTATCGAACACGGGCTCCTTTTAATCCAGTTCATAGCCATCGCCTGACTTTATACTGTGACTGAACTGTCGTACTTGCTGTTATTGTGTACAAACATGTTTTTCTGCATAATTAGGAATTATGAAACATTTCAAGCGCGTTCAGCTCGAGTTCCACTTGCAAAGGAGCTTTGCTTCTACCTGCCTCATCAGATTGCTAACACCTCTTGACCGGACTGTAGTGCTGCTTATAGCTGTGCTTATAGAGGAAGAAAAAAGTCAGAACTAAATAACTGTAGAAATAATCCACTGGAAATGTCTAATAGGCTGAAAGGCTGCATTAAAATTCCAGCGCAGTATTGGATTAAAAACTTAATTAAAAGTAGAGAAGACTTATCGGCAAAATGCGCCAAACTTATCAGTTATTATCAGTGATGCAACAGCAACACAGCCATGTAACGGCTGGTCATAGCACAGATACCCACAGATATACATCCAGCTACAATATTGCTCATTGATGTTTACTGGAACAATATGTCGGTATTGTTCAGGGGAAACCCCGTCTCCTAATGGATGGATGTCAGTCATCATAGCGCTTTGAATCTTCAACAAATTTTCAAAAGGTTGAAAATTTGAATATTACAGTTCTGCGGCTACGTGTTTTTTAATGTTCTGCCTTTAAAGAAATGCTGATGGGATTTCTCCATCATTTACATTTCCTGTCAAAGTTTGACTCCCCGGTGCTGCAAGTCCATGTAAACAATACTGTATATCTTACTGATAAAATCCTTTAAGCCTGTGACTAAGAGACACAGTTAACTTTTAACTGCCTACATCTGAGTGCCAACCTGCTGCCCCTGCAAACACACCTCTGCAAACCAGTACGACGACCAGCCGTACTCATTAAAGGGAGCTCTCCTCATGATGGTCTCTGTGATCATTCAGTGCCCATGATGTAAGCCTCAATGATCTCTTAATATTAATTGGATACAGCAGCCATTATGCACAAACCTTCAGATTATACAAAAATTCAAGTCGAATTAAAGTCAACATCTACAATTTAAACTGCAGAGGACGTTTTCAAATTTAACTCATTACTTTATTTTTTCCATAACTTTATTTATTTGATTACATTTGATAATTTAAAATACATTATATATTATTTTTGTACTGGAGGTTTTTATAAGCTTGCTTAATATTTTCTCCACAATCAGCAGAAACTTGTAGTAAACACATAATCAAGTCAACTACAGTGTTTCCAGGCTGTGATTGGTAGATTCAGCAGGCAGGTGAGCTCCAGGGCAGCCACATTGGCTAACTGTGGTGTTCTGAAACATACCTATACAGTAAATAGATGAGAACTGAAGCACTGTGTGTAGATGCAGTGTGAAAAATTTGGGGGATATAAGTTAAATGTTAAATAATGTTAAAAGAATAAAGAAGGGAAGTGTGTGTGTTTTTGGGGGTGTGGGGGTGCTCTCTTTTCACACCACCATGCAGGCTTAGTTACACAAACCCAGAGGTCAAACAAAGAAGGTAGAAGGGAAGTGTATGTGAGAGGACAATAGAAATGTGGACTGATAGGAAGGCTGGAGATGTGTGTGTGGAGAGCAGCCTGTCAGGCATCTGTTTCACACAGAGGCCATGAAAACAGACAAGCAAAAGAACACAGTCCAGCCTGTGACATTTTGTAGCTGCATTCATTCAATGAAGCTCGGCCTTCAGGAGGCTGCAGCTCCTCTGCCGTTTGTTCTCAGCTCATAAATGTGACAGTGGCTCATTGTGAGCCGGCGTGTCCAGACAGGTTCAACGACGGAGTTCATCATGGTTCTAATGAATGCTTTTATACCCGTGTCTGAAACACTAAAAACTGAGCTTTAATACGGTCACATTCACCGTGCACCTGTCCTTTCCCACCCGCTCCAAAGTCAGTGCCAGTGCTGACTTTGGCCATGTTCACTGCAGTCCAACAGCAGTAAGTGCTGACAGCAGTTTTTGCTGCTGTACACTTTCTTAAGCCAAAGAACATCTTTAACCCAAAGAATAACAAAAATGAGGCCTCGTCAAAGAACATTTTGCATAATTTGAACCAAGATTCTTATATCTTATTCACACTGAAATATGATAGAACAAAAGAGCTCAATAAAAGGAAGTTGCTCGAGTAGAAGAGAGCTCAATAAAGCAAAACAGAATGAAGATAAAAATAAAGTAGCTCATTAAAAAAGAGAAGGTGAAATAAAAGACGATACGGGGATGATCCCATGAAGTGAATTAGCTCAATTTAAAAAAAAAAAGGAATGAAAATAGAAACTAAATATAGGAGAAAACAAGCGGAGTAAGTGGCAGATGGCAGTAAAGTGGCTCGGTGTACTGAGCAGTGCGCGGCTCAAACGAAACGATTGGCATGAGAGTACAGACGAGCTGTTTATCATGCAGCTATTCACAGCATCCACTTTTATGATGTTGCAAATTAACTGTAGTACATGTTTTCACATCACCTTGGACACATTACTGCTTTGCAGGATTTTATGGCCTTAATTATGGATCGAACAAATAGATTATAGGAACTTTATGTACACAAGCTTTCAGGGGTGTTTTAAACAAATCCACGACTACGATCAGTGTTGATGTACTACAGGGCTGTGTGTGCTTTTTTCTGCTTTACCCAGCGCAGACAATCAGCTGGGGAGGCACGGCAAAGGTGTGTGTTTGTGTGGGGCGAGGGGTGGGGGTGTTAACGAGCTCCAGCTCTGCAGAGACAGGCTGCTGTGACAGGATGATCATAGTAATGACTCACAGTTGTGGCCCCATGTCATATTATCCAGGTCTGTAAAAACGATTTATTTACCCGTCACTTTTTGAGGGACAGCATTTCCTGAGAGAGCACGATGCATGCATGCATCTCCCTGAAGAACACAACTTTATTTTCTCTAACTCTAGGCAACAGTCAGCCTTGGAAAACAGTGGTTGGAGACCTCTGCATGGCCCAAATGATGGTGATTGTGTGAAGTTAACTTGCGATCTCCATTGGTCACCTGCAGTCATACTAACTGACTTTGGTGCATCATGACGATGATTCAACAGCAGGAAGACAGAGTCAGTCTACAATTATCTGTAATAAATCTAGTCTGTGTGCAGCCCTGAGAACTGAGATTTGGGTGACGTGCAGGATTTATCCATAGAGTTGCTTTATTGCAAACAATGTAAAACTGTGCATCATGCAACACATCACAGAGCTCAGAAATTTTCACATACTATCAAATTCCAAAAGTCTGCTGTTGATGGTCTTCTGGTATGATAGTATAACAGTGTAATATCAATCTGACAGCATTTTGTGCTGTTAGTTTTAGGCATTTCATAATGAATATTAAACCTATCTAGTAGTATTAAAGAATAGTGCTAAGTGGATGTGGGGATTTAACTCTGGCATGTTCTTTGTATTTGTACTGCAAATGTCTGAAGAGGAAATCATGAAACTGCTGATATTTTATCATCACTGAAAGTTTTAAATATTTTGCCTTTAAGATATTTTTTCTTTAAAGATACGAGTCTGAAAAACTTCTGTAGAGTCAGCATTAGCATTTTGACCAGAACTGACCTTTTATAGATGACGGGGTGGTAAGTTACAGGCTTCGAGCCAGAAAAAATTTTCAGCATGGCGCGTGCATGCGGGGGTGTTAGCATTAGCATGCTAATGCTAACGCTAAGCGCTAAGCCGGTGAAAATCCTCAGCCCGGCGCAAAGCCGGCCGATCAACCGCTGGCTAGCAGCCTGAGTTATATGCTCACATTAACAAACTTGGTTAGCAAGCTGCATTCAGTTGCACCGGTTAAAAATACAGTCAAAGATGCTAAATAGTGCTGAGTAACAGACTAACAATATAGCAGAATTTCACTCACCTCAACTGGTCTTCTGGTCTGTAGCACACAGCTATAGTCAGATTAATTCATTACAAGCAACAGCACACACTTCTGTGTTGGCTATATTTTTCAGCTCCAGGGTCAGAAGTCTTACTTTTTTCCTGTTTAACATGCTTGTAGTAAAATAAATAAAATGTGATTTGAATTTTAAAAAAAGGTAATTCAAGGTTTGCCACAGTTTTCTTTGTATTTGTTATGTTTGTCAGCTTTTAGGGTTTTCATTCATTCAGTTTTACATCCAGGCATATGTACCTTTTTATTTAATGTTCCAACCTTTGTAATGAAGTGATGTTTCCCCCAGTGGTCTTCATTCATTTGATATGCATTAAACAATGCATTAAGAACACGTTGGAATGACGTTTGGCGGGTATGTTGCTGCCCATCTTCTGGGCACTGTAGTTACAATAGTCGCTGTTTTGTGTGTGAGATCTAGATAATTAACACTTTAATATACTTCAAATGGGATCCAGTAATGGGAGCAGTGTGGTATTGTAATTGCACTTCTTTAAATAGAAACAAGTAATGCACCTAATTGTGTTTTTATACTTAATAAGATTGTTTGCAAAATTTAAACCGACTCATGGCGATATAGTGTATTGCCTAGTAATCAGAAGGTCATTGGTTCAATGCCCAGCTTCTCCGCTCCACATGTCCTTCTGCATGATACTGAATCTCTGATAGACCCCAGAGAGTCCCAACAAGTACACATCAACACATTCCTTCAAATTCATGTAACGGTACAAGCTTGATAACATCTATAAAGTGTTGGTGGCTTTGTATGTAATGTAGCTATAGTGATGATGCATTTGTTGATGATATAACAGGTGTGTGTGTGTGGGTGTGTGTGTGTGTGTGTGTGTGTGTGTGTGCGCATGCTTGTGCCAGTCTGCCTGTCTGTTGGTCCAAATGCTAATACATTCATGCCTCAGCACTTCTCCTGTTTACTTCTTTACTTGTACTTGAAACTATATACCATCATCAGCATAAAAACTTCCCCTGCTGCATGCCATTATCCCATATAGCAACTTTTATATTTTAAAAGGAAAACCACACAATACTATTCTATTAGCTCTCCCTTGAACCCATACTTCCTCCAGCTCAGATACTTAGCATCAAAGTGTGGTTGAACTTTTCAGAGGCCTTCCTTTTTTGTTTGCCATTATCTTTAAAAAGGCCACAGCATTAATGACAGCACACACAGACAGAGGAGGATTTGATAGAATATTGGTGGATTGCTTGTGTATGAAGTCCACAGATAATTGCATCAGACAACCATAGCCATGCTTCCTGCACAACAATGCACCAGGTGAATAATACACACCGAGTGTGTTTGTATGAATTCTGTTTATTTGTTTTCAGTATTTTGAGGCACAGACTATATTATCTCGTGGATGATACTGCTGTAGTTTAAATTAATGTTCTGCAAGATTTTAAATATACTTAAGCCTAATATGGGTTACTTGTGTCCCTAATTATATCTAGTTATGACACTAGGAAATTGTGTAATGAGGTGAGTTTGCATTGGGTTATTGATTTTGGTTTTTGTGGGCTACATGTGGCCTAAATACCTAGCACACCTAACATTTGGCCCTGTAAAGTCACACCTTTGGCTGACTGTAGGCAGCCCCACTCACCTGGAGTCTGTCAAAGCCAAATCCTGGGCTGAACAATCATTCCTGTCCAGGTAAACAAAGATTTTGACAAGGGCCTTTGATGGGTAGTCCTTGAATTGATGAATTGATGAAACTCCCAAAGGGTGGCGTGTGGATTAGCTTTAGCAAGCTAATGCTAACTAGCATACTAATACTAATTAGCTTGAGAATTTTAAATGCTAAAATACTGTGCCTGCTTGCTAATTGAGTTATGGTGAACGGTTAGATCGATACTAGAAGACTTACACATATCACGCACGTGTCCCAGAGCATCTTTTCCTTCTGCTAATGTGTTTGCAGAAATCCCTCATAAAGCGTAGCCGACACAGCAAAAACATTATCCAGGTGTTTCATCAGTTTGATCAGCTTCAAACAGCACTTCCTACATTAGAATATTCGTCATCACTTTTTCAGCATGAACTATCATATTTTTAATGCAAGCCACTAATTAATACAACAGTAAGTGACATCATTTTGCTGGGAACTATGTTTCTTTCACCATGGCCTCTCACAGCAGTCTAAACCAGAGAAAATAAATCAGAGTCTGGTATTGGTGATCTGCTGGGTGCGCATGGCACATTGCCGGGCCATAGACTGCTGTGTAGAACCCTGTAGGCAATAACATAAGCATCAGGGCAAGCAAGGCTGGCAGCACTTGCCCCAAGAAATCTAGAAATATACAATACCACTGAAAAGCTCGGACACAGTCTCCCTTTCATATGAATGGGTGCTGGTAACTTTTGACTTGTACTCTACAGTAATTCAAACATACCAAAGTAAAATCTTACACCTCAAAGAAGGTTCTGTCCCAGAAAGGATATCATATTGCTTGTTTGCTTGTTTTTAATGGCAGGTGTTGTGCTGTTTCTCACTGATGAGACAATAAAAATCCACTCTGGAGCATCATCGGTAAATTGCCTGGTCCTTGTGTTTTCCATCCTAAATAATGGTGATGAATTTAAAAAATGAGGCTGTTAGCAATCAAAGACCAGAACGATTTAGATGCTCAAACCCAATCCTCTGGTGATCACATTGATTAACAAACAAAACAAAAAACTTTCCCTCACTTTGTACCTGAAAGCCCTTCAAGCAGCTCCATTACTAATACGCCTCTTCGCTAAACACTTCATCTGTCCTGTACCCAACTTAATTTAAATCCAAATCCCGAAATAGCTCCATCTCAAACCTTTAGGGTTTTCTGTTCTTGCGAAAAGATCTCTTAAGTCCCCAAACACACACACTCACACACGTGCAAATGTTGAGCACACTGTGACGTGAGCGATGCTATCTTGAGCTCCAAGTAGCTGGCTGGCTTTTGTAACTCAAGTAGTCCAATTTCATTCAGAAGCAGACAGCCTGAGAAGGCTTTTGATAATCTACACTGTCTGATGAGATTTCCATTGAAATAAGTTAGGAAGAGGAAAAGAACGATACAGAGCAGGGAAGTAAATCTGAGCCATGAGGAAATGGGACAATTGAAGGAAGAATGATGGGGAAGTGGGAGAAGAAAGCACGAGAGAGAAGACAAAATGGTGAAAAGAAGAGGAGACAAGAAGCTCTGTAGTTAAAGCTGATTGATCAATCTATTTTTGCTCCCTTTTTGAATTGCCTCTGTCGCTGCCTCTTTGCTCCATGTCCCCCTAAATCACACTCCATCTCTCATGTCCTCACTTTTCCAGTGTTTTTAAGTCATCTATCAGATACGCAGACGTGTAGATGGAACAAAACTCGTCCCTGTAATTTATTCTGCTGTTTTTGCCAACATTCATTTCTTCTCCTGCGTGATGGCATCCATTTCTCAGCTGCCTTTGCGTCTTTAAAATGAATCCATTTGCCTCTGAGTTGCTCCGTTTCTTTATTGCGAAGAGATGCAGTTTGGCAACAAACGCTAAAAGATGAAATGAGAATTGGTGTCGTGATGACTCAGTGGGTTCAACTATATTCTCGCAACATCAAATATGACTTCCTTTGCATGTCAGCTCCCTCTTCTGCCCTTCCCTCTTGCTGGCTGCCATAATAAAAATATAATAGAAATTGTTTAGACCACAGCGTGAGTACTCCTCTTACAGCTGAAACATCTTTCCATCAGTTCTGATTAGATGATGATGTGTCAATTAAAAATGTTAATTCATGAGAAATCACAGCAAATAATCAAATGTGTTTAAGCCTGATGGCATTTTACATTAATCTAATGATATACTAACACATATTGTGTGCATGTGTAAGCTTGACCCATCTTATCCTTTTGTGCTGTAGAGCTTCTCCCAACAATTTATGAAACTGCTTTTTTGTGCTCCAAGTTTCTGCAGCCTTTACAGCATCGTCGCAGTACACAGTCAAGCAATGATGAACTAATTCTGAACTTCTCATTCTTGTTTCAGGTGTCAGAATGGATTGATCTTGCAACCAGATGACAGAAAGGTCAGTTTGAATTCTTATTTCAATTACAACTTGTCGTTTTAGCAACACATGAGGGGGAATCTGTCTGTACTGAGCAGCATGGACGGGCTCTGGGTCAGCTGTTTGAGTAGGAAAGAAGGGTGTTTGAGATCAGGTACAGCAGCTACTCATTAAATTTGCTATATTGCGCAAAAAGGCATCCATCTATTGCACTTACACTCCCATGCACACATACTGTAATGTAGCAGCCTCCATTATGACCATGCTGCCACTTATCCGGTTAGTCAGGCACTATCTTTCTAAATAATGAGCAACGGTGCACTATCAGATCAGAGTGGACAATATCGGGAAGTTGGACGAGAGATATTCTTCTATCTGATCACAGTGATCCACCACGTTCTGTTATCTACGGGTAAAACTGCATCCATTCCCAGTCATCTCCCGTGGGACTCAATCAGACCAGAGATACGCAGGAGAGAGGACTTCCTCTGTAAACAACCGATACAGTTTTAATAAAGATGCTGATTAATGTAGCTGTAATCTGGCCAATTAAGCTGCTGAGCCGCTTTAGGTCCGATTTGTGCTTCGCATGACTGATGAGATGATGTTGGAGTAATCAGATCAGCGATTTCCCAAAAGAAGAAATCGGTGTCCCCAAAGAGGCTTAACATTCCCATAAAGGAAAACCACCAAGACTGAAATAAAGATATTTTAAATTGATGCTTCATTTACAGCATAAAGTACATAAAGCTCTTACGTTTATCAAATAATAGGAAAATGACTTCTGTTATGTAAGGTCACACAGGCTTCGTGGCCTTCAGTGTTTATCGATGCAGATTTTGGTAGCAGCATGTTTTCATATTATTAATAGCACACAAATAAATTAAGGGACATTTTTATTGTTTAGTTTAACACAGGAAAAGTTGCTCATCCATCTCCTAAAGGTTTGTAATAAATGAGTGATATAATAAAAAACTATGCTGAGAATATCTGCTTTCCCACATGCTGTTAAGCATCTTAAGCAGTGTGAGGGAGGGTGGTGGCAGGTCTTCATGGACTGTCCAAACAAAAGGCTGATCGTGGTGCCGAGTGAGAACCCTTCTGAGGTACTTTAAATGGATCCATTTTCATGTTTAATCCTGTAGGGGACAGAGTGGCTGGAGACCACGGCTTGACCGGTTATTGTGACTGTGTGCAGTGAACCCGCAGTCTTGTTGCCTTTGAAACGGTTGCTTTGAAGATGAAGATCAAGTTGCAATCAGTTGCCACCTTCAAAGGGGCTTTGGTGTGTCAAGGTGGTGATGAAATGGCAGTAAGGAGTCAGTCTGCTATCAGTTTGTGACTGAATGGGGTCAAATTGGCAATTACATGCAACAGCTTCATGATAATATGGCAATTAACTATGATGAATTGATGAAACTCCCAAATCTGATGCTTTCTCCCTCACATCTGTTACTGTATATGCACAGAACTTCACGCTGAATGAATATTTACAACTATATCGATACTGAAAGTGTGATTGAAACGATCAGGGTCAATATTATCGGCCCCCTGAAAACCAAACATGTTGACTGAGCCTTGAACAAACCTCTGTAATGCAATGATGTGCTTTAAATTTGTGATGCTCGGAGCTTTAAGTTCACACAGAGTTGTCTTGGCAGTTACACACAGTATAAAGAGCTCATGCTCGAGAAAACATCAAAACAAATGTTTCGACTTGAGAGAAAGAATTGTTGATGCTCAAAAAGCAGGAGATGGATATAGAAACACCACTGGGGAGCAAATATATCACAGCATGGCTGAGCTGTTGAATAGTTAAGGGCCTGCTAATTTTCCATATTAACGCAGCCTTTTTGAAACCATCAGCTGCATGATTCACCGTGACGTTAAACTTTAAATTTCCGGATGTTTGA
>VOQJ01008475.1:216-17398 GCA_015052665.1 Apistogramma diplotaenia
AGGAAGCTGAAGACCAACAGGACACAGATCTGCAAGGAGAACAGGACAAAACCAGAGTTTGACAATTCGGTGAACAATTCACGAGCTCCTTTATTCTCCAGCACAGTGTGAAGTCTGAGGCAGCTTCCTGTCATTTCTTTTCTTCAGGAACAGTTCTCCAGGCTTCCTCAGGGACACTAAAACTCCTCTTTGGATGTTTATGTTCGGTTCTCTGTCCGGATGGTCGCACACTTCTTCAGTTATGAATAAGGAAGCCAAAGCCAATCAAACTGATACGTTTCAGATGGTTTTGCATGGTGAATCAAAATATGATGGTACTTTTCTCAATCACAGCTCCATCAGTTCTGACCACATCTCCATCACCACCGGCTGAAACGCAGCCCAGACATGACGGCGCCTCCACCGTGTTTGACAGAAGGCTGCAGTCACCCGCTGTTGGACCTCTCTCCTGACATCCTCTGCGCATGTCGATGATATTTGAACCAATAAATTCTAATGTCGATTCATCACTCCATCAGACAAACCTCAGCCTTTCCTTGTTTCCCTTAAAAATGACTTCCTGTCAGCATTCTTCTGCCCTCCACGCCTGAGACATGTTTTTGCCCAGCAGCTCTTTTTATCGCTGGTGTTTCTCATACCATCTGATTCTTTGCTAAGCTGTCTGTTATGTAGACAACACTGGTTGCCTTGAGTTGGGAGCCTTTATATGCTTGAATGATTCATAAGTCAATGTTAACAAACAAAAAACACATTTCTGTAAAGACAGTCAGGTAAAAGGACCGAAGACTGAGTTAAAAATGTCCAAAGAAAAACAACTGATCAAGACCACTGTAAAAAAAAATTAAATTTAAAGTCCGGCTCCTTGGAAGCCCAATATATCTATATCTCTATCTATATATCTATATCTATATATCTATATATAGAGTTACCAGAAGACTTAAGTCTGCATGCACAGAAATTATGACAAAGACACGATTATTGTGTCATCGATCTGTAAAAAGAAACATGCTTTTAAAAACAACTAAAGTCATCAAACAAAGTAAAATCTGTGGTCAGTTTTGTTTTTGCCCTCCTGTACGGTTGGTGAAATGTCCCTTAGGCCCCTTTGGCTCCGAGCCCTCAGTTTGCACACATGTCACATGTTTTAATATCTTACACACCTGCACACACACATGCACCGAGTAAAACAAAGGCAGGTTGTGACAGCAGCCAGCGAATGACAGCAGGGGAAGAGTATTTACCAGGATCCTGTTTTTCTTGTTCCTGGAGAGGACTATAGCTGTGATTCCACCAATGACTCCCTGAGGAGAAAGCAGACGTTCAGAAAAAGGAAAGAATGTTAATCACAGGTGATACAATAATGTAACAGACCCCAGCTCTAAATGTAAATGTGCTTCTTTTTCAGGGTTTATTTTACATATTTATTTTTTCATGCAGGAAGCTGTGGTGTGGTGAGGATAACGGAGGATGTGTGGGATCATCTATGACCCTGTAAACAAATGAATGCTTTTTGTTTCTCTTTTTTATTTTTAAATGTAATTTAACCCACTTTCATTTTAGTCATTTTAGTCACCAAAGTATCTCGGTTGTTAGAAGGTTAAAGACTTATTATTATTCAATGAATATTTGCCTTGTATGAGATCTTTTACTATATAATCTGTATATAACAATGTCAGTGTCTCCTTACCAGAAGACCTGCCACGATAGCGATGATGTTAGAGATGGCGTACACCTCATTCCTGGACTGAGGGTACACACTGATGTGCCGGAGCACCGTGCCGTGCACCAGCGCCCCAAGAAGAAAGTTGACATGGCCCACGAGCACCAGCCCCAACCCCATCTTCATCAAGACTTTGTTGTCCTGGAGGTTGGCACAGCACAGTCCTGAGGGAAGCCAAGCATGTGAACAGCTTTGAACATTATGATCTCTGCCAAGAAACTAAGTAAACAACTAAGTCATCACTGCATTGTGTGTCCAACAGGTCACACTGTCACACAGCAGCTGTGTGTAAGTGCAGGTTTATTAAATATGACCTGAACTGCAGTGCAATCGAACTGCAAAACACAGAGCTCGTGTGAGCTTGCTGCACACTGCACTGTGGCTTATGCAAAGCAGAAGGAAGTGGGGCAGTGGTTAGCACAACATGAGAGCAAGGCAGTAACCACACTTGTCCCCGACCCCTGCAGAGGGCTGAAGACGCCTCCACTGAACCTGCTGCAGCCATGGCAACGCTGCAGGTCTGAGCAGGCTCCTGCTGCAGGAGTCTGCGGCCCTCCGTCTGAGAGGAAAACACGTAAACCAAACAAGACAAAGTTTTGGGTGGGGTGTTCAAACATTTGCCAGCAGCACATACAGGAGGCCCGAGGGCCCCCTGCCCTCTCCGTCATCCCCACGGGTGGGTACTGTGGAAATACTGGCAGTTTGTTACCGCGTATTTTGTCTCTGAGCTGTAAAAGTCTCCATCGAGACCAAATAGAGTATTTATTTCCTAATGTGAAGTACAAAAAGGTCCTGTCATCCTCCGGCTGTCTCATGCTTTCACTTTGTTTAGCGCCATGATGATAAAGGATGTTTAGAAGGGCAGAGGCCCCAAACTGGAGTGTGAAAGCATTTCCACCTTATTAGCGCAGAAAGCCACAGTTATGTAAAGGTTCCACTTGTAGATTAAAGAAATGTGACTCACAGTGAGACAGTCAGCAGGACTTTAACTGACAAACTGCGGAAAACACACTGAAATATTAAGTTACAACCCAACAATACCCTGTTCTTCAGTGGCTGTCTCTTTATCACTCGGTACACGAACACTGGCCACGCCTAAAACTTCCGCGCGCGGATACCTGCAGTTATCTTACCTGTGTGCGCCTTCCTGCCTCCTTTATTCCCCATATCACTGTAGTTTTAAAGGCATTCTTCACAGCTTTCTGACGCTTCACTTCTCGATGAGCAATCTGCTTCCTCTAACTCCGCTCACCTGGGAACACACAGACTCTACCTGAGCGGAAGCTCCGCCCCCGATACCTCAACAAACACTGCGGCGTCTGTCGGAGAAAGAACAACATTGACAAATTCATAAACGATGATGATTTATTCACATTAGCTATTTAATATTCGTTACCTGAAACTGTTTATCGCACCTGTAACGTCAGGTGTTCATTAGCCTCCTTGATAATAAGAAGATTAGCTCTTATTTACAGTCCTGTGCAAAAGTCTTGAGTCACCTTTTCATATTTAGCCAATGGGAAAACTGGGATATGCTGAGTTTTCACCTAACAGCTCTTTGGGAATCACATTGTTTTCCATGTATTAAACTGTGTTCTGTTTGGCATTTTTCATAGATTCAACTAAAGAAATGGGATGAAATGATGTGATTTAGTGACAGGCTGCTGGAAACAAAATATCTAAAATATAGGTTTTTTTTCTTTGCTGAGTTTTCTGTTATGTGTGGAAACACAACACAGGTTCATCCCTTGGAGGATTCATAGGTCAGAGGTAAACGGTTTAACCAACAAGCAAACAAGTCTGCCACCCTGACTCCTTTAGTCAGCTTTTTGACAATGGCGCCACCTAGATGAGGCAGAAGGTGGTGTGCTGCCATTTAAAGTCACTGAAACAAACTCTCCCCAAAGCTGAAAATCGACCTGCTGACCTGAAACATGTGATTTTGTCTCAAACTAACTGCAGTTTTCACAGATGATAGTTTGTTCAGACTGTGGCTGAAGAATCATCAGCATGACAGCTGACCCCCCCAATCCACAGCTTTTCATGTTGTCACTCTTAGCTTCATTGGCCTGATTGCCAGCACCTGTCTCCACTGCCGCTGCACCTTATTAAGATCCCGGCAGGTGTGTGAACCTAACTGTTGGTCTAGTTTGGGGCTCACGATGGGGCTGGTTTGGTGCGCTCTCTGCACGCTTCTGGCTTCTTTTATTGCCGTTCAGTCTGCTGTGATGCACCATGATGCCAGACTTGCTCAGGACTTTGTGGGATTTTATGAAAATCTGGAGCCTTTTTCATTTGAAAGAAACCTTGATTTTACTCCACGTGGCGCCGTCTTCAGCTCCTGGCGATCCTGGACCCCTGACCTTCACGGGCTTGCTGGGTTCTCCCCCTTCCCAAATGTTCCCAGGGTGCAGGTGTACTGTGATGCATCTGCACTAACTGTGCTGGTTGATAAGAGAATTGGTGGTCTCAAACTGACTGGGGAGGAGATGCACCTGGGCAATGGTTGCTTCAGCAACGGAGAGCTTGCAAACCAATATGTCTTCACTTACGGCTTTGATGAATGTGGAACGACGGCTGCAGTGAGCATACAAAGTTCTGTTGCCTTTCTGCATCTTTCTACGACGCTCTAACCAAAACTGCACTTTCCTTCAGGTGGCACGTGACTTGGAGGTGTTCACCAACACCCTCCACTTAGATGTGAGAGAAACCTCCCCCCATTGGTGGAAAACTCCCTCTGCAGTCCAAGTGTCCTGCTTTGGAAAAAGGTGTGTTCTGTTAAACACTTGTAGCTGGTCCAACACACCTACAGCAGGTGCATGTCTTTACAGGTTGAGCAGTTTTCCAAACTCGGGTGTTGAAACACTTCCTGTAACTGACGAGCACGTCAACATCAAAGCCGTGAATCGTGAGTAGCGCCAAAGGTCAAATGTCATATTTTGGCTGCAGCTTCGTTGGTAAATACAGGCGTTCTCCTTCCTGCAGCATCCTGGCTAAGTGCCGCAGAGTCAAACAGGTACAGCAGAGGGCAGGTTGTCAGTCTTCAGGTTTCTGCCAAAATCAGGCCGAATCAGCAGGTTTTCATCCAGTCCTGCTTTGTCTCTGTGTCGCCTGAGCCTCAGGCTAAACCAAGGCTTACAGTCATATTTAACAAAGGGCAAGTATTCAGATATTTTGTTTTTTGCCACGTGTAACCTTCTAGTCGCCTGAGATGTCTCTGCTTCCTGCAGGTGTGTAACCCCACTGGGGTCTTTGCCGACGATGGCGACGTTTGTGGCCTCCAACACAGCCGATGTGGTTAATTTTGTCATGAACACATCTTATCTCACTTCTGAGGTAAGCTTTTATACACCGATCTCACCGATGTGACTCTGAACCTTCTCTGAACCTTCTGAACTTCTCTTTAAGCTGTATATCCACTGCAGTGTGCTGATCTCAGACCGAGGCGTCACCTCTGGCTCCAAATCCTGCAACTACAATGGGATCCAGTCAAGGTACTGGTGTTTACATGTGTACTCTTATTTATAGTACTTTTAATAAAAAAAACTTCCTTTCAGATGGGAGGAACTAAGTGGTGCTTCAGAGGCATGTGAGTGCTGTAGCTCAAGATGTAAGGGCAAAAGCCTTCCTGGTAAGTGCTCTGTGGCTTCCTGTCTAAAGGTGATGAAAACCAGAAATGGACCCTGACTTGCTGCATGTGTCCTTCAGATACTAAAACTATGGCGAGCACTGGTCCCTTTGTCATTGTGGATGGAGAAGCTGAGAGGACTCCTGTGCCTTCAGTCTCAGAACAAGGAGAAGCCTCCAACATCGTTCCAAACTCCATGCAGTCTGTACTTCCTGCAGCTCCTTCACGGGGTGTCGTGGCTCTAAGTCAGGACCCGGCCACCAGACTCGCACCCTCTCTACCTGAACAGGTGGAGAATGCAGAACATGGTTTTCAGTCTGAAGATGGTGCAATAAGTCAATTACAGCAAAGCTTGAATGATATTCCTGAGATGCAGCCGTCAACCACAGATCACGAGGCTCAGCTGAATCCGACCAATGAGATCACAGGTCAGAGTTTCAGTGTTCCTCTGTCGGATATGAATCTGCTTACGATGGTTGACGGGTGGGTGATTCCTCCAAAGGAATCCGAGAGAAGAATCCGGTTTGGAAGATCTGGGAACTCTGGCAGCCAAGAGGAACAGGTCGACTTCTCGCTGCCGGCTCAGATTAGTGCAGATTACCTTCTGCTGGCTGAAAGGCCAAATCCAGAATCAGACACAGCTGCTGCAGAGGAACCCCAAACTGAACAATGGCTCCAGAACGACGAGATTAAGGAGCCAAACGGAGATGAGCTCCAGACAGATGAAATCCCACCAATAACTCGCTCCAAACTCACCGTCTCCAAAGCTGCTGATGGGTCGCAGACACTGAGTTATGAGGAAGAGGTGGTGAAGCAGAGCCCAGTGGAAGGGGAACCGCTGAAGGGGCTCTGCTCAACTTTCTTAAAATTGTTGAGGTAAATGTGTTTATAGTTGATTGGAAGATTGTTTAAATCACATGACAATTACTTTTTTTTTTCCCTCCAGGAGGATGAATAAAGCTGAATAAGTGCAGCTGCAGAAGACTTTAAAATTGTGCTTTAATAAAATTGCTGTGCAGTGATCCGGTCTCATTACTTTAAATATCTATATAAGAAATGAAGCATTCACTTTCACAATTGTGTTTCAGTGCATCACTTTATGTTTAAGCCCATTTAAAGTGTCCACCCGGGCTGTGACAGCCTTTTATTCCCACCCAGATGTCGCTGTCGGGAGCGGAGCTGTGTAGTTGGGACGGCACCATGTGCGCTCTCCCTTTTACGCCGCATGCTCAGTGTTTTTTCTATCCCAAGTTTGACCCTGGCCACTATTTCCTCCGCACCGTCACTCTCTATAAAGTGCCCATGCTTCCCCCCACGCAGTCTCTTTCCCCGGCCACAAAACAACCGTGAGTGTCCAACTCACTGTTCGTGAAAAACTTAAAAATATTATAAAAAAATATAAAATCAACAAAATCCTAAAAAGTGCAGCTCTAATTAAAGAAATAAACACTAAAAAAATAGCAAAAATTATTAATTTGAAAAAAAAAACAACCTCAGGCCTCCGGCTGAAGTCGAAGTTGTCGCTTTTTAAAGGAAACCTTCAGACTCGGCGCTGCTTTTCCAGCCTCGCAGTTTCTAACCGCTCAGCCCAGCGTGCCTTTCAGCGCAGTTTGGATCCGGATCACAGCCGAAACCGGCGTTTTTCTGCCGCTTCTTGAGCCGAGCTTTGCGCCTGTCCTGAAAGCAGCGATATGAACACAGCGACGGGGAGCTATCCGATGGCTTCTCTCTACGTTGGCGATCTGCACCCCGACATCACGGAGGCGATGCTGTATGAGAAATTCAGCCCAGCCGGGCCGGTGCTCTCCATTCGGGTCTGCCGCGACATGATCACCCGGCGCTCCCTCGGATATGCTTATGTGAACTTCTCGCAGCCGGCTGACGGTAAGAAGGGATCGCTGTGCGCTTTGAGCTGTTTGCCTCCACGACGCATGAAAATGTTGCCATGGCACCAACATGTTCGCAGCCTGCGCTTTTAAACTGTGTTCATCGCCACAAGCGAAAGCAAATGAATGTGGTTGGTGTTAATTTTGCGCTCTGAAACGGTCTTCCAGTCAGACTGGATCACTTTGACCTACATAAGCACGTCCCAGTTCTTGGATACAGCTGGTAATGGAGCAGCAGCCCGTGTCTCTACTGTAATTAAAGCCCTCAGCACATGCAGACTGTAAACTGTCTTTAAAAGTTGGCCAACAAGAATAAAATTCAATAATTCCCGTGAATCGCAGGTCTGTGTCTGTGCATATGAAGCCCTTTCCTGCAGCTTTTTGAAAACCCAAAATGACCCATTTCTGTTCCTATTTAAAGGCCAATGAGGGGAGTGAAACGAACTCCCGTTGCCCTCTGCTGGCATGTTCACTGAGAGCATGAAAGAGACAAGCACAGCTGAGCCCCCCACACTGCGTGTTTGGCCTTGTGTGTGCATCTCCAATGCAGGTTTAAAAGGAAAAACTTGATCCTGCTTCAATTTTAAATTAATCCCAGCTTTAAAATCTGGATTAGTTCCCTCACAGTGTTGCTTTAACAGTTAGACCCTGACCAGCTGTTAATCTGTCATACACAAGCATGGATGTACATGTAACTGTATTAGCAATGCTGCTGAGCACCTTTTGTCATGAAATGCTTCCCGTTACAGCTCAATAGCGTGGAAGCGCTGAGCAAAGGTAGCAGGTGTTGTGGTTCTCTGCTGACACCGTTTGTCCTATCAACAAAAACACCTGTCACAGCTTATCTGCGCTCGAGGCGCTCAGCGAAAGCCAAAGTAAATGATCGCTTACAAGTGGATCGCTTCCAGGATATCATTCTGCTGCAACCATGACAGAGCCACAAGTTAGAAGACACCATTTGTTACTGGAGGTGTGGACACCAGGGGGGTGCTAGTTGTTGGGTATTTAAATGGAGCTCAGAGCACATGTGTGTGTGTGTGTTGGGGGGAGGGTGAACAGTTGTTGTTAGAGAAAAGGATTTCATGTGAAAGTGTTTCTGATCTCTGTGATTTAATGATGTCACAGATGATGTAAACGACCACAAACCGGGCGTCGCTCTCCTGAGCTTCCTTGTTAAACTCGTCTCTTCCCCATCAGTGGTAGAGAATGCTCCACTCAGACTCCATGCCAGCACATACCTCTCAGGACCCCTCTCTAAATATAGCTTCCCCCTGAGCAGCCCAAAACGTGCCTGCTCTGCAATGCTTAACGACAGATGCTTAATGGTAGGTGATTCAAGACAAAAGCCACTTTTTAAACAAAGTTTCCACCGTGAACCTTCCTGAAGTCCCCACACACCTTCTCTCAGCACACAGGTTGTGAAGTACAATTGCAAACCAAACTGCTGATGCCAGCAGACGCAAGGCAGCTCCGTTTTGTTTACCAGACACTTTCAGCTGGAAAGCCTGGCGCATGAGTGTGTGTGTGTGTGTGTGTCACTGTGGAGTGACTGAACAATAGGCATGTGTGTCCACATGAGGAAAAAAGTGTACATTTATAAAGTGCACAGAATAAAGGTTAGTGTGAGCATCTCTGCTCTCCTGCTGGTGTTCAGGCCTGCTGCAGTGCTAAGTGGCATGTGGCTCAGCAGCATGTGGTTAATCAGAAAAGGGAGACATGTGCTCCGCTGCAGCAGCCCCCCCATGCTTTCCCCAGCTGCCTGCACACAGCTCTCCAGCCTTAACCCCGTCACACATGTTGATGCCCTGTTTTAATCAATTCTGCTGTAGTTTTTATCATTTTACTATTATAGTGCAGTTGTTTGTGCCTGTTGTGGTATGAGCAGATAACTGTGTACATATAGGTAATTGATATGCCTTCTGACATGTGAACAGTCACCTTTGACCTCTCTATTCTTCCACCGGCAGCTGAGCGAGCCCTGGATACCATGAACTTTGACGTGGTGAAAGGGAAGCCAATCAGAATCATGTGGTCCCAAAGAGACCCCTCCCTCAGGAAGTCGGGCGTGGGCAATGTTTTCATCAAGAACCTCGACAAGTCCATTGACAACAAAGCGCTGTATGACACCTTCTCTGCCTTTGGCAACATCCTCTCCTGCAAGGTACAATTATCATAACACTCAATTCATATTTGGTTTTCTGGTCATTTTACTCCTTTGTTTGGTGGTTGCCAGGTGACATGATGACATCACAATAGATTATATATCATAATATTCAAGTGAGTTGTTGTTAAGAAATGAAAATGGTCCAGTGCTTAAACAGTATTTTAGGAGCATAAATGCTAAAATTGGTAATTGTAGCCATTGTTAGCTGGTTGTTAGGCAACATGAGAGGCAGCTGTGCACCATGTTTGGTTTCTGGACTCCTGATCCTGCAGGAGGCGTCGCAGACAGCTGGACACAGAGCGATTGGGTGTATTATAGGATGATTGCAGGTCCGGTGGAGCAGGCTCATAGGCCAGTGTTTCCTGTAATGATGTCAAATAATCTTTGAAAGCCCAAAGTTCAGGATCGAGCTCCAAATGTTAGATATTTGTTCAGCCCCCCTCACCTTCTGTTTGTGACGGCAGCTGAGAGGGCGGGGCTTGTTTCAGACTGAGGATGAACTGAGAGGCTCCACTAAGCCTGTGTATAAAATATGAACTGTTAATCATGCAAAGCTACTCTAGAAAAGAGCTCAGTCATCTCACTCAAAAGAAGCCACACAGTGTTCATTTTATTTTGTAAGGGTCTTCATGCAGCAGATATTCTTCCTGGGAAAGTGCATTTTCCCCAAAGCTGAGCTCACCTTAGGAGCTGCCTGCATTCACAGGCATGTCTGCACGTGTCTTCTAGGTGGTGTGTGACGAGAACGGCTCCAAAGGCTACGCCTTCGTCCACTTTGAGACGCAGGACGCCGCCGACCGCGCCATCGAGAAGATGAACGGCATGCTTCTGAATGACCGCAAGGTGTGAGTGTCCGATCATCTTTGAACTGTGGACGTTTCATGTTTGATGGCTTTGCCTGAACTTATATGTCGTCACCGATTATCTGCATCAAACTGTGTGATATTCTGTGTCTAATGTACAAATCTGACGGCGTTTGTGTTGCGTGAGCTGACTTCTCTGTCTTTTCTCAGTTGGTGAGTTTGTGTGTGAATAATATGACTAATCCACTCATATCTTACTGCCGCCAGTCTGAAGATAACCTCTAAACCGAGAGACCACAGACTCAAACCTCCTGCTTCTCCTTCCTACCAGTTGCATTTTCTGTTGCCTCGGTTCACTTGCTGGTCACCCATCTTAGAGTGTTTGTGTGTGTGTGTATGACCATGCTTGTGTGTTTTAGTGATGGATCGAATGCAGGAATGCAATACTGGATGGCGGAAGGGGAGAGGTCATCACGGCAAGGTATATAAGATCATTTGGTCCTCCTCAGCTTTCCTTTGTACTGTTCCTCCATCCCTCTCCATCTACCTCCACATCAAGTTTGGGACCAAGAATTAAGATGGTTGCCACTGTGTTGTCTAGCATGCCAGCGTATCTGCCTGCTCTGGTGATATTAACCGCAGCTGAATGTACTGTATTCGTTGTTTATCCCAGGAATGATGAGTCCCGTGATGAAGCGTAGCTGTGAACTTGTCTTGTGGATGTTCTCCCTGTTTTTGTGTTTGCCGGGTCAGGTTTTTGCTTAACGTGGAGCCCCGGACAGCCAGTGTTTTTTAGACTGGAAGTCAAAAGAGATGGAGCCTGGTTTGCTTTGGTTTTTTTCCCTCTTTTGTCACGACTGTTTTACAAGAGTGTGTCTGTGCTGCTCTCCCTCCACCTTCAGGTTTGTGGGGCGTTTCAAGTCTCGTAAGGAGCGGGAGGCCGAGCTCGGAGCCAAGGCTAAAGAGTTCACCAATGTCTACATCAAGAACTTTGGGGATGACATGGACGACGATCGGCTGAAGGAGATTTTTGACAAATACGGTACATTTAGATTAGTTTGTTATCCCAGCAGTCCTGCTACTCTTAGAGCCTGAAGGGATGCACCTTGGCAGCAGTGCAACCACGAGCACGCTCACTCTGCTCTGCATTAGGACTTGGACGTACCTGGGAGCTGAGCCAAAAACACCTGAACTGTTTTGACCTCATTGTGTCAAGGTTTTGCTCACTGCTCTGCACCCGACTCAGCAGGCTTGGCACTCGGACTTTGACCTCTTCCCCAAAGGGAAAGGCCAAGTTGGAGGTCCCTGTTTCGACACAGTAAAGATCATTTCAGGGAGCGAGACGGTCGTAGCATGTGCACTGAATGTCCAAAACGTTGTGGTTACACCTTCTTGTGCCTCATCACGTTTCTCGTGTATCCAAGTCCTTTCATTCTGCATGCTCTCCCTTTGGCCTGTGCAGGTAAAACCCTCAGTGTGAAGGTGATGACAGACCCCAGCGGCAAATCCAGAGGGTTTGGATTTGTTAGCTATGAAAAACACGAGGACGCCAACAAGGTGCTTTTTGTAAATGTGTCACGTGTCAGTTGATCTGTTTTCTCTGACTAACACGGCTTTGTTGAAAGGCTGTAGAGGAAATGAACGGCACCGAGCTCAACGGAAAGACCGTGTTCGTCGGCCGAGCTCAGAAGAAGATGGAGAGGCAGGCGGAGCTGAAGAGGAAGTTTGAGCAGCTGAAACAAGAACGGATCAGTCGTTATCAGGTCTGCAGAAACCTGTCAGATTAGCCCAAATCACTCTGTATTTCACTGTCATTCAATAAGCTGCTGTTTGTGAATGAAGCTCATCTTTGTTTCAGGGAGTTAATCTTTACATTAAGAACTTGGATGACACAATAGATGATGAGAAACTGCGTAAAGAGTTCTCTCCGTTTGGCTCAATCACAAGTGCTAAGGTAAAAGGAGTCAACACACTATGAATGAACAAGAGGCATCAGCACCTGAATGTTTTCAGTTGCTGCCTGCGTTTTAGGTGATGCTGGAGGAGGGCCGCTCCAAGGGCTTCGGCTTCGTCTGCTTCTCCTCCCCCGAAGAGGCGACCAAGGCTGTGACTGAAATGAACGGACGTATTGTTGGCTCCAAACCTCTCTACGTGGCTCTCGCTCAGCGCAAAGAGGAGCGCAAAGCCCACCTCACCAACCAGTACATGCAGCGCATAGCTGGCATGAGGGCGATGCCGGCTAATGCCATCATTAATCAGTTCCAGCCCACCAGTGGCTACTTCATGCCAGCCGTGCCGCAGGTGTGAGAATCAAATTCAGGCTCGATGTGCATCTCAAAGAGGCTCTAATGAGTATTTTATATCAAAAACAGATTGTTTCCTATGAAACTTGTACGACAGTCACGAATGCACAGATGTTGCTTCTCACTTTATAGTATATAGGCAGTTGTTTCTGCGAAAAAGTTCAAAAAACTGTATTTCAGTCGCGACCGCGATGGTTAAAAGATTATTTACTGTTTTGGTGGAGCTTCCAGCTTCCCGCTCTTCCATGTCTATATGTGGAAGCAGCAGCAGCACCCCAAAACAGAGCAGGCGTTAATGCCCTGAGGTGGGTTGCAAAGTGGATTGCAGGGGCAGCAGTAACTTAAGTAGCTGATTTATAAGGACTGGCTTTGTGGCTGCCTGAAGTCAGGCTCAGCATAGACTGTCAGAGGAAGAACCTGCTGAGGCTTTCAGCTAAAAGTAGAGAGTCATATTTCATTAAAACATGAAGATGTTTTTAGATGATACATTTTACTTTCTTCTGCCCTTTAGGCCCAGAACAGAACTACATACTATGCACCCAATCAGCTGGCCCAGATGCGACCAAATCCCAGATGGCAGCAACAAGGCGGACGAGGTCAAGGTGAGCAGGGCGATGGTGCAGGAGTGTGCGATACCTTTTAAACGTGTTTTCATCCGTCCTCTCATCGCTCCCAGGTGGTTTCCAAGCAATGCCCAACTCGCTGCGTCAACCAGGGCCCCGCGCCAACCTGAGACACATGAGTCCCAGCGGCACACAAGGCCCCCGAGGTGCAGTGACAAAAACACACCATCACCTCATCGACTTTGCAGTTTACTGATGTTGCTTAAAGATGTTGATAAAACATTAAATTCTGCCTCATCTTGTCTCCTCGCTGCCAGCCGGCGGTCAGACCATGGCTCCTCGTCCTTCAGTGGGAGTCCCCGGCCCCCGGGCCATGCCTCCTTACAAATATGCAACCGGTGTCCGTAACCCCAACCCCCAGGTGGTGCAGCCTATTGCCTTACAGCAGGTATCGCATCATCTTTTCCCATACTGAGTATCCAGACTTTGACGCATCTTTCCTCATTATGTCTTAACTGTCACTTCCAGACTCAGCCAGCGGTGCATGTTCAGGGCCAGGAGCCTCTCACAGCCTCCATGCTGGCTGCTGCACCCCCTCAGGAGCAGAAACAGATGCTGGGTAAGACTCACATCTATCAGCTAATGCTGCTCAGTTTTATTTGGTTCATTTGCACTCACTCATTCTTTTCCCCCAACAGGGGAGCGTCTGTTCCCGCTGATCCAGGCCATGCATGCCAACCTGGCAGGAAAAATCACCGGCATGCTGCTGGAAATCGACAACTCTGAATTGCTACACATGCTGGAGTCCCACGAATCTCTGCGTTCAAAGGTACTTCTCCACCTCTGGACCCTGAAAAGGCAGTCATTGACATTCTAAACAGGTTCGTTCGTCATGTTTGTTGTCCTGTTTGCACAGGTGGAGGAAGCCGTGGCAGTTCTACAAGCTCATCAGGCCAAGAAAGACGCCACCCAGAAAGTGGGCGGCATTGCTCCTCCTGCTGCTGCCGCCACATCCTGAAGACTCTGCGATTGTAACGTGGTACGGACATGCATATTTACACAAGCGTTCCAATGAGGTCCGTTTGGTCGCACGCGGTGAAGGTTTGTGGCAGTAACGCAAAGATCGTTTGTTGTTTCAGGGGAGAGAAAACGAGCAGAGACGGGAAGAGACGCACAAAGCCCGGAGTCTTCTGAACAATCACAAAAACAAAAATCAAGAAAAAATGGAAAATCGAACTTTAAATACATTCTTTGAAAAAAATCTTACATAATGCATCATTTTGTAGTTCTATAATACTTTTAAGCTGCTCCAAATGCAGCGAAGCAAAGAAGTCTTGAATGAAGGCCCTTCGATTTGTGGCAAAGGAGAGAAACCTTTTTCTTGTTCTTTGTCTTTGCTTGAAAGCTTTATGTTTGATGTGAAATGACTCCTCATGTTATCAGCGGGTGGTAATTTCAATAAAGGGATGATATATCAAGGCGAATGTCTTTTCATATTTGAAGCTTGAAGGATAAACAGTTCGGTCTGGGATAAATATTTGGACATTGACCATATTTTATAATTTTGTCTCCGTTACACCATCACGGTGGATTTTAAATCACCTTGAACCCGAATGAAGTGTGGAGGAAGAGAGAAACAGCTCATAATCAGAAGCAACCACATCATGTGTCACACGTGGAGGTAAAGTTACAGCGTCGGCCTGTGTGCCTGGTTTGTCATTGATCACGCGACTGCTGGTGGATGTAACAGATGAGCTGCGTTCAGCGCCACGCTCTCTGCTCTGATTCAGACAAATGCTGCAAAACCGGGCGCACGGCGGGTAATGACCCAAAGCAAAACCAACCCAAGAGATTCATGAGGAGGACAAGGGGGGGTCTTCTTCAATGGCCAAGTCAGCCATCTGAGTTTAACCCAAGAGAGCAGCTTTAAAATCACTAAATACAAAAGTGAGACCCACAAGTGCAGGTGGCTGCATTCAAGGCCTCTTAGCACATCTCAAGGAAGGAAAGGATTTTCATCCATCAGCTTTTCATTCATTTGTCCAGTTTAATACTCTTTGATTTAAAATCCAAATACCTGTCTGACAAACACTTGGCACAAAAACCACAACATCATGACCTCTGCATAAGTAATAAAAACATACTTATAAGTTGTGTTCGGCTTACGTGGTATTATTCAAAGTCTTTCCTTTTTGCACTGACTGCAAAAAAAGACCTGGAAAGTTTCTCTGTGTTCAAAATGATCCAGTGATGCTGTGAAAGTGCCTTTGCATGGAAACATTGTGGTTAGCACCTCGGCCCTCTGTGTGGGGTTTGTTCTCCCCGTGTCTGCCTGGGTTTCCTCCCACACATGCACTTACTGGTTTAGGTTAATTAGCCACAGGTGTGAATGTGAGTGTGAGTGGTTGTTTGTATCTGCCCTGCGACAGGCTGCCGACCTGTACAGGTGTGCCCTGCCTCTCGCCCTATGACAGCTGGGATAGGCTCCATTCTGAATATCGTTGTCAAAGAAGGAAATGGATTGCACTCTTTCCTTATTAAGTTGCCTAATCAGTCGTCATGATGACGTGACAGCAGGCACAAAAGGCTTGTCACAGTCACAGGAAGTCCACAGTAAAATGAATGAAGGCTGAATTCCATTTAGCTTAAACAGCCACATGTTACGTCTCACCGGCAGGGTTGGGCCCCATGGAATACAATGTCTCCTGAGGTGCTTAGATTACATTAAAGGTTGGATGGCTCACAATATCCTCAAACTCAATCAAGAGACAAAGGAAGCCTTGTTTGTGTAGCTTTGTGTCTAATGTGTCTAATGGAAACTCCAGGTCCACTTTTGCTAGACCTCATATCAGGAACCTTGGAGGAATTTTTGACTTTGTATGCTCGTTAAATCTCAGCTTCCCTGTTGTTGCAACGACTTGGAAAAGCTTGCCAAGTTTCCATTGTGTCACACACCGAACTGGAAATTGTTACACATCTTTGTTGTATCAAATCTGGATTACTGTAACTCACTGTTTATTAAAAACTCGTCATTGCTAACTCAGCTGAACTGCTTTCCAGCTAACTTCATAATCAACTTTAAGATTCTGGCCACTGAAATAAGCCATCATGAAGATTAGAATAAGCATTTCTCTGAAATGCCTCAAACAAAATTCTGTACCTACATTATTTTTTATTTATTCACTTGTTTATTTTTGCTGATGATGGCTTCCTGACTAACATGGGAGCTTACTGTAAGGTTTGGTCTGAAGGGCCTGGTGATGACTTAGTTTAACTTGTTTAAGAGAAAGAAGCTTTTCAGCTTCCTCTGCTCCCGTTATGTGGCTCTGTTTTGGGACCTCTCCTGTTTTCATAATACATGCACTACACACATACTGTTGTTCACTAAAAACACTGCATTATATACACCAGCTAAAATACAGAAATTTAGTTCACATAGTAAAAGTGATCGAACATTTTAATAGCGACATGCAGAGGGACACCAATACGGTGTCATTGCACAGCAGCACAGTTAGCTAGGTTAGTTAGGGCTGCTGCCTCACCGCTGTCTCTTTGAACGGTAAATATGAAAATTAAGCGATTTTGAAAAAAAAATCTAAAAATGATGAAGTTAAATGGAAAAGAACTTTAAAATACAAATCACTGAGTAAATGTAACCATTTAATTTATTTTTTAATTTTATATTTCCGTGATGACCCACCTGCCTCCCCTGACTGCGCGTCACTGCTGTACTACAACAACAGGAAGCGCATCGTGGCTTTAGAACTACAAATGTAGTCCAAATTTAAATATCACGGGAGGTAATCGGAGATTCCTCCGACAGGGGGCGCCAGAGCTCACTGAACAGGAGAGCCCTGCTTTAGTTTGGCTTCTCTCCACCAATGGGAAGCTGCTGGGGTCAGAGTTGAAGGGTTAAATCCAACATGGCGGCTAACAAGCGGGTGCTGTATGTGGGTGAGTTTCGGCTGTTTTTCGTTTAACTTTTTAAACTTTCGCTGTTTCGGTGCTTCCGGTTAACGCGCTCAGGAGTGTTATAACGGCGGTAAGTCAGCGCGTGTCCGGGACATGATGCACGAGACTGCGCGTTAGTTCAAACAGGTGTAACACCGGCACGT
>VOQJ01008476.1:4459-16260 GCA_015052665.1 Apistogramma diplotaenia
TCCTCTGCATGAGAAGGGTGGATACGCCCTGGTTCTGGATTCAAAGTTTCTGCGCGTGCGTGCGTGCGTGCGTGTGTGAGAGAGAGAGACAGAGAGAGAGATTCAGGCCCACCCCCTCAGGCTCAATACTTTTCCTGAGAACACAGAATCCGCTCACCTGCCCTGACATGCCTGCCCCCACCACCACCCCCGTCCAGCAGCGCCACATCAAAGCACCCGTGTGAGTAATGGATACCCAGCAGGGCCACACCCTTCCCTCCGCCGACTGCTGCTCAGCGAGTAGCACCCAGCAATCACAGATATTATTCACACACAATTAGACTTAAATACACACCTTCAGAGTTATAGCTAAATAGTGTTTACAGCTAAATGCTGTGTAGTTCTGCTTATATTTTGATGTAGTTTACATTAAAAAAAAAAAAAGTAAAAGCAATATAATCACTTCAGAATGCTTTGTGGACGACGGCGTTTGGATAGATCGGCTCGAAACGAGCGGAGCACTAATGTTTTTCTTTATTTTTGTCCGAATCGTCATTCATAAACGTTTTTTGCTGTACAGTTTGACTGAAGTAGCAATCCCAGCTGGATTTTTATCAGGTTAAAATGATGAAAACACAGATACTGAAATCATCCACATGCCCACAGTCACGTAGTCCGGGTGTCTGGTTAACATGCTCTGTGTAAACTGAGCTCTGTAACCACAGTGAAAGTTTATTAGATATGTAGTTTTGCACTCATCTTTCGGACACAGGTTAAAGCCTGCGTTTCCAATATACTGTTACTGCACACAAGCCTCTCATTTTGGACTGAGTCAAAATGATGTGGGTCGATATATTTAACACAAAAGTGTTGTAGATTCAAACGGTTTCAGACATGGAGAGAGGCTTAGGTTAAAGAGTCATCTGTTTATCATGTGGCTGCAGAGCTTTGTTATTAGCAGGGAAGGTGAAAATAGGGATGGATGGATGGATGGATGGATGGATGGATGGATGGATGGATGCCTATACTGGCTGTTCACTTACCACTTTGCCTGAACCAAGCTATTTTAGCTCCCTACCACCTCCCTTTAAGCCAAGTTTCTTCTGATTAGATGCTCCTCACAAACAAATGTGACCAGCAGGTGGCACTGCCTGTGTACCTGAGGTGCGACGGCTCTCTCTGACATCACACAGAGCCAAGAGCAGAAAAAAACTGACTCATAATTTGAACATTTTGCCCTGTTTAATGTGAACATCCACCACTATAAAAGCATTTATATGAGAAAACAATAAGCACCACAAAAACACAAACCTGTGCTCAGGCACTCTCTCAGTAGGATTTACTTTTCAGGGAATAGTTTTATGTTTTGTATAAATTCATTTGGTTTTCTTTGTTCTTAATGTACTTTAAGACGTTTGTGGTGCAGTAAAAATCAGCGAGAGCAGCATGACAGACGTTTACTTTGATCGCACAAACATTATGTAGGAGCAGGTCATGATAACAGGTACTGAGGCACTGACTAGAGCTTAATATATAATATTACACTACATTATATTTCTAACTTACCAGGCAGCTCATTCTCTTTAAAGATATGACATATTTGGGGTCGGCCTGAAAGAAAGGCAGACGTAAAAGTGAGATCAGATTTGGATGCGAACTATAACGTGACATTTAAACCTTAATGTTGCCTATACAAACAAGGGCAGCAGAATTTTGAGCGTAGTTTCAAAGATTTTATGAAAGTTCGACCTTATGTGACCTTGATGAGGTCAGAGGTCCATTAAGTTGACATAACCTCCTTGGCAGAAGTAACAGAAACCATAATAGGCCCCCTTTAGGTCCTTCTGAGCAGCAGACGAAGGTTTTGGGACTATTCTGAATTAGATGTCAATTTAAACACTGCACCCATAATAATGGCACCGCAGACTGCACCTGTTTTCCATGCCACTTCACCCCCTCTATCATCAGGAGCCCCCGCCCCCGTCTGCTCCTCATTTAGCCATGCGGCGTGTCCCGGTGCCTCAGTAATGGTTCCAGTGTGCCGAGCCGGTCAGGAGAAATGACAGAGCAGAGGCAGCCTCAGACCTGTAGGCCGGGAGCGCTCTACTCTGTCATTAGACACTCTAATGCAGCAGCAGCAGCACCACAGCTCGCCTCCTTCCTCTCCGTCCATTCCAGTCTATCTCTCTGTTTTTCCTTCACCTCTTTCACTTTCACTCTTTATTCCCGCTCATGTTATTCAGAAAGTTATAAAGTCATAAAGTTTGAGTTAAACAGCAAGGGAAGTTCAGCATAAGTAAAGTCTGGATATCTTTTAAAAAAAAAAAGCTAGACTCTGAATACAAAAGTCAAATGTTATAAAGCTCTGACGCTGCATTTAATCAAAGACGTTCAGCTAATACAGCAGATGTTTCTCCATGGCAAGGCTGATATATCTCAGTGTCACCCTCTCCATTTTCTCTCCATTACGCTAACACATGGCCGCACATGATCAGGGTTTGTCTCCTAGACAGACCTCGCATGACTGTGTCATCCACACCGCATTACACCCAGGACAAACCCTGAGACGTTTACAAGCACAGAGATCATGTCAGGCGACGGAAAAATCCTCAGCCCGTCCCGTGCGCAGAGGACGGACATCAGAAGGACGCAGTTGGTTTCTGCCCCGCTGAAAACACGCTGTGATGCCGGGCCGAGCTCGCAGACGGCGCGCTTCATCTGGGATGTAAACAAACAGGAGGCCACCCACCGCTGGAGAGGGAAGGCTCCAGCTGATGTTTACGCACAATAAGCTGTGGTTAATACTGCGGTCAGATACGTGCTGCTCGTAGTAAGGCGGGACGTGCACAGATTTCTGGATCGGTTTGTTTGTGTGAGTCACTTTTTCCTGTCAGCTCGTCTCTCCTGCAGCCTGAAGTCCCTGCGTGTTATGTTACAGCATTAAAGCATCTTTTTAAACATGGTTTTACTTACAGAGACGTGTGCAATGTTGAAAAGTGGCTCATAGTTATGTAACCTGATTTATCAGTGGGTGCGGTTTCGATTGTAAAGCTGAGGTGCTTGTGTTATTTTATAAGGCGCAGGGATATCTTCATTATTAGCGCTTTATCACGCTAACTTTTTAACATTTCGCCATACACCAAGCTGATGTGACAGAGCAGTCACGTCACTGAGACTCGTTTATGCGCAGCTCTCTTAGGGTCCTCGATTCTTTCCTTTCCGTTCTGGTTCCGTCTCTTTCTATTTGTGCTGTCATGAACTTTAACTTTTAGCATCCTGACTGAGGCCTGCAGCGTGTGAGATCTCGGAGCTCTTGGGTCTTTTGCAGTTTCTCTGAGCGTTGCACCGTCTGCTGAATTTCCTGGGACGTCCAGTCTGGGAAGACTGACAACTCTCAAATGTTTTACACTTGGGAATAATCTTTCCAACTTTAGATTGATGGACTATAAAGTGTTTGGAAATGGCCTTTTAACTCCTCCCAGATTGATGGGCAGCAACAGCTGCTTCTCTGAGCTGTGCCTCATGTTAATGTACACCTGAACGCTCCACACCAGCAGACTGCCCACGCTGATGATCAGTGAATCAAGTGCATATGATTAGCAGCACCTGGCTGCTACACACCCACTGGATTCCTATGAAAGCAGCAAGGATCCACTTTATCACACACTGCTTTATGGCTTCATTTTTGTTTAATAAATAATAACATGACATAGTCCGCCATGTTTTTGTTCACCTGAGCTTATATTTATCTAATTTTAATACATTTCATTTTTATTATCCTTTTATCCATCATCCTGAAAAAAAAAAAACTTATAATTAACAGAAGGCGTACTTCCTTTTTACCACGACTCTACTTTGAACATGTCCGCAGTGAATAAAGGAGCTGCAGACGAGCTCAATAACAAGATTACCGTTAAAGTTGTGCTTCGTCACTAAAGCTGAACATCTACTGTATCCGAGGCAGCCCTGATGAGACCCTACAGTACGTTATGCGTCTCTAGAGTTAAAAGCTCACCTGCATGACCTCGGTGCCTCTCTCTGGCTCTGCGCCCTCGGGTGTCTTTGTGTTCGTGACGGGAAGGCCCACATTAACCTGTTGCCACTCCTCAGCGGCGTCTCATCTGAAATAATTACTCTCACCGAGACGCAGCAAAGCTTCACCCACACCCTGCGTCAAAAAACCCATCAGCGTTCAAACGGGAAGCAGACTATTGTGTGGTCGTGAGCGCTGTTCGTTTTTCAGCAGTGACGTCCCCTAACCGTGCAAACCGCAGTCATTTCCCCGCTCCAACTGTTACTGCTCACATGCCAAACAGTGTGTAATCACACGCGTCAAGTTGCACCTCATGAGGATGGGTGTTTACCTCACCGCAGCCATGTCTGTTTCAGTTCCGACCATAACAAACCTGGAGATGTTGAAACCCTCGCGTTGCTCGTCCTTTTAACTGTATCGTTAGAGTCGGACGAGCGCTTTTATTTTGTTGCGCCGCTCGAGTTTAAAATGATCTGTTAATCATGTAATGAGATCTCTCAGGCCGCTTCTGCATCTGTGAATCTGCAGAAACTTGCGGTTTTGCGACCACACTGTGGCACCACTACTACTAATACTGAGATGGAATAAGACCGCAGCAGCAGTCATTTGTAGAGAGTATTATGATATATTCCCTAACTGGCCACAGATAGTCTGAAGTGTGTGTGTGGGGGGGGGGGGGCATATGAAGGTTCACAGTGGGTGTGGGGAACGTTTGAAGCCCAGGTAAAGAAATTCCCACATGTCAAACATCCAGATGTTTTTTTTAGGGCTGATACTACAATTACTGTTCACAGATTGTTGCATCAGAGCTGCGTGCCGCTTGACCTTTTCTTGACGTGTAATTCTGTATTGATACTTTTTCCATGGGGTTGTGTCACACTCCTGTGTGCACACAAACAAACATGGGTAGGGCCTTCGGTGCACCCACTGCTATGAGGAAATAGGTGGAGTAGTGATAGACGCCTCGCATTTTGTGTATACAATTTAAATGTCATGTGCCGACTTTCTCTTTATTGAAGTGTTGAGAAGAGATCAGGACTATTATCTCATTAACTTGATTAATGGATCAAGGGAATGATGTTTTTACCTGAATTTCTTTTGTCAGTGGTGTGTGTGTGTGAGTGTGTGTGTGTGCGTGTGCGTGTGTGCGTGTGCGCGCGCTCTGGGCAGGGAGCAGTAGGCTGGGAATCACTGTGTAGTGCTGGGGTTGACCCGTGCCATTAGGTGTTTAAACTCATAACTCGTGCTCATTAAGTGTTGGCAGATGCGAGACACTTAAGAGCGTGATGAGACATTGATGAGACAGCTGCTATTTGGTGATGGTGCCGAAAGCATTTCTGGGCTTTTGTAGTGCAGCAATTAGATGACAAAAGCTAAATTCAGAGTGGGTGCAGAAATGCATACTCACACAGCAGGCCTGACACACAGGATGATGTGAGGCAAACCCAGCTCTGGTCATACAGGAGCTGGTCAGTAGCCATGGCAACACTCACATGAGCGCGCACACGGTTTTACTAACGGTTCATGACTTTGCCAGATAAACAGCATTTTATTCTACGTGGAAACAGCATCTATTTGTAAGGGCCAGTCAAAAAAAGAAAGCTGGCTTGAACTGAGAGGCTGCACTGAGATAAATAAGGATTATTTTGAACTGTCAATCATGCAAAGTTATTGTAGAGTCCAAAATAATAATATGGAGTTGGAAAAGAAGACAGTAGGTTGCATTTAGGCATTTAAATACACTAGTCATCAACTTGCTGCACGTGTTTAGCTGCTGCTGCTGCTGCTGTAGGTTGTCTTGAATGACCAGCAGCTTATTGGAGCTTAAGTTGACTAATGCTTAAAGTTTTAAGAGATATGTTACTAGTACTATTAACACATGATGTGACCCATGATTCTACACTTTTTTTTGGGGGGGGGGTAGTCAGTACAATCAGAATCATAATTGTGTGCTAGCTGTCCAGCTGTAAATGCCATGCAGTTAAATCTAACAGTGGTGAGAGTGCACAGGAAAAGCACTCTTTCAGAGTCTGAATGCAAAATGTGCTTTTTGCCATTTGCACATTTAGCTGATTCTGCACCTGCTTCCTTTCATTCAGCAATCGTCCCTTTTGTTCTCGCCCCCTCAGATTATGCTTCACTCTCCAGACAAACTGGAAGAATATTCAGAGATCATCTTGCTCTCTGGATTCGTTACAGCACTCGTGGGTTGGAACACGAGTGTCTTCAAAGACAGCCTTCGTTTTCATCTCAGCTCAACACACCAGTAAAATTTCATGCATTTGTGATGCTGAGACAAAATAGACAGACATGGACAGAAACACACATAAACCTCCTTTGTGGTGCTTTCATATTCAGGAGGTGTTTTCAGGAGCATGTTCGGCCGTGATGGCACAGACAGATATAGCTACAGTGTAGCTGGTAATCGGGCGGTGGACTGCCTCTGTTCTCACCATTAACACACTTGTAGTTTGTGTCTGGATTCTGGAGCTCACCTTAGTCTACCTTATGAGGCCCGAGGCTCATGACGTGACTGCCACCCGGTGATGGCTGAAGACATTGACACTGAACAGTCTGCTGTATAGTTAACCTACTGAACTGATTCAAGAACTCCCACTGACACACTGCTGTGTGCCCTGTGCTGTCCCCCTCAGGCTCGCATGGCGCTGGATAAAGGAGCTCAGGCGGTCATCTTTGATGTCAGAAATTATGCCAATGCTGCTACTGAGGTGAGTTTGCAAACCCTGCTAAAGCTGCAGTTCTGACCAAAGCAAAAGCTTGCTTTCACATTCAGTTTGCTGTTTCTTTCTCCTCCTGCTTTGGTTACTACCATATTTTTTTGCAACACACACACAGCTGCAAGAAACAGACTCCCTTCCCCGTCCAGTTGTGCTGGTGGAGGATAATGATGCTAAGGAGCTGATGGATTTAGTCAACAAGAACGAGGAGGCCAAAGTTGTCATTGAGATCAAGATGGAGCCTAAATGGGTGAGCATTCATGGCCATAAGCATTTCTGACCTTCTGTTTGTTGGCTGGAAGAAGCAGGAGCTTTTCTGCAAAGCTGAGAATCCAGAGATTTAAATAATCTTAGTTAAGGGGCAACTTTTATCTATTTTTAATATATGAGGAGGATCTAAGCAGTGTATAATGTAAGCTCTTTTTCCCTTCTCAGCCACATTATGATCTTGGTATCCTGCTCACCATCGTCCTGGCTATTCTCACCATCGTCCTGATCTTTGCTTTCCGCTACAAGTGCAAGTCCAACAGAACCTTGGTGAGCGAGAGCAACAGTGTTGGTAGGAAAGGCCACAGAATTAGATTCAAAGGGCTGTCTAACTCTCCTCCACTCGTGTGCGCAGGACTCCGTCCATCAGCAGACCATGCGGGCGATTAGTCGACTGGAGATCAAAATCTACAGCTCTCAGGGCTGCTCGGGGTCACAGCGCCACCGTGCGGCCTGGGGTTCAGCCAGCAGCTCCAACTCGAGCCCCGTCTGCGCCATCTGCCTGGAGGAGTTCCAGGACGGGCAGGTAAGAGGAGAGAGTGAGGGCGACACAGCAGCTGTAGATTTAAGTCTCTTTTCAGCTGCATATTCTAAGAACCGCCTCGGTTTCATTTCGTCCAGCTTCTGAGGATCATCTCCTGTGCTCATGAGTTCCATAAGGACTGTGTGGACCCCTGGCTGCTGCAGCACCGCACCTGCCCGCTCTGCATGCACAACATCATGGGTGAGGACGAGCGTATTTTTAGTTGTTGGTTTGGTGACGTTGCTGCAGGAATACTGTGGGGGATTTTCTACTTTAACTGTTCAAACATCAGTTTTCAGCAACTCAGGAAACTTTGGCAAATGTGATTTCCTTTGACACATTGATTTTATGTTTGATTTTATCTTTGGTTCACAGGGCCAGAGCGGCAGTCCCAGAGGAACAGACTCCAGCAGAGCCTAGAGCAAAGTCAGGGCTTCTTGCATCCTCAGCCTTACAGCAGTCCACGCAACCACCCCTTTTCCCAGCATGCTGTTCCCTTTCCCATGAGGCCCCTCTATCCTCGTGGACCCTCTGGACCTTATCCCAGTCTTGGCCACTATAGTGGCTCTTCTCCCATGGACACGCAGACGCTACATTTCCTCGCCAGCAGGCCGCTGGGCTCAGCCTGTGGGTACCACCTTCCCACAGAAGGTCCCGGGAGGCCCCACAGGATGGGAGGTAACTGCAGGACCTCCACCCACCACTACACCCCCCGACGGTCCTGCTACAACTATCGCTCATCTTGTCCAGCCCAGCGCAGCGCATCCAGCTCAAGACTGCACCACACAGTCTCGCTCACTCCACAGACCCGTGGAGCACCCGCCCACAGCCGGCAAGACGAAGGAAGCTGCTCGGGTGGCAGCTACCGCACGGAGCGCAGCGGATACCTGGCTGACGGGCCAGCGAGTGACTCCAGCTCAGGGCCATGCCACGGCTCTTCCAGTGACTCAGTTCTCAACTGTACTGATGTGTCCCTGCAGGGAGTTTATGGCAGCTGGTCCACATTTCGTAGCTCTCTGAGTAGTGACTATGATCCGTTTGTTTATTGCGGAGCAGGTCCTGGGCCTGGCCCTCGCAGGAACAGCCTGGAGGCTGGTGCCCAGGCCCGGCCCAGGTCTCTGGATTCTGTGGTGAACAAAGCGGGCTGCCCTGAAGAACAGCCACAGACTGTATTCAGCCACATCCACTACCACCGCCACAGACACCACCATTACGAGGAGGGGGAGCATAGCCAGGGTGCGAGCAGAGGCTCAGATGAGGAGCAGGGAGCCACTGCTGCCCCAGCTGCACCCGCTGCCCCCGTCCTGGACAAAGACTCACCCGTGTCCCTTCCTAAGCACAGCCCCTGCCACTGCCCCAAGCCAAACTCCCCCGATCGGACTAGCCCAGGGTCAGAGTGTCAGGACCATGAGCCCGGCAGCCCTACGGGACCTCCTGTACTTATCCCCCCAATCCCCTTACAGCTCCATCCCCACTGCTGCCACCAGGGACACGGACACCCTCCCACTCCTCTAGGGAGAGTGGGAGGATGTGTGCTTGATGGCCCCTCTGTTCGCTTCCACCAGAGTCTGGATCTGCAGGACGACCGTAGCATCCACATTCACTACGGGCAGGGCTCAGGCTTCTGCTGCTCTCCCCCTGAGCTGCACCCCGCCTTGCTCCCCGTGCCCCTCATTCTGGACTCTGGTGGGCTGGAGGACTGGCCTTGCTGTGCCGGTGCCCATGTTGTGTGGCAGAAACGGGTGCAGCAGGCCCACTCAGAGCCTCAGCTCCTGGGGCCTGGGACCTCCATGGACAGACCACCCTGCAGGTTCCATCAGGGGCCTGCTGCTGAGTGCAACACAGACATTTGTTTATACTGCCAATCATTACAACACAATCAGGGTGAGTGTCACTTCTTTGTCATTATCAGCTGTCTGGTCTCAAACTAAAGCCATTTATAGTAACAATATTGTTTTGTAGTCTTGTTCATCATCATAGTCTGATCGTAACTTGAGCTGTTTTTGTGTCTGCAGGATCAGAAGAGGAGTCTGGAGTGTGAGAGCTTGTTGCATCCACAGCATCACACTGCTACACAGGAGCCAAACTGGACACGAATCTCATTGGCTCGCATGTCTTCCACAGATTTCTACCAGCAATGCCTTCATACAGATGATTCCCCAGCTGATACCGACCTCAGGCGATCAAACGATCGTCACTAAAAGTGAAATTAAGTAAAAATTTAGTCATTCTGAACCCTCTATGATATTTAATGTCAAAATATCCTCAAAGGAATATGTGAAGATGAGGAAATGATTCATACGGCACAACGGAGGAGAGGTTGCTCTTCCATGTGTTCCTCATCACCTCGTAGGAAGAATACTCATGCTATCACAAGTTCCCATGCTCCTTAGTGACAGCCATTGAATGACCCTTGCTGAGGGCGTCGAGCCCTCGTGAAGTGAGACTGTCTCTGCATCGCCCCCCCCCCCCCCCACACACACACAATAACTTGATTCATCTTAGAGGTACTTCATTTCCCCGTCATCGCCTTCCTTCGCTGAGTCTAGTCTCAGCTGAGAGATGCTTTTCTCTCCAGCCTACCTCAGCTCAGATTTCTTAACGCGCCTCAAACAGGAGGTCCTTAAAGGTACTGCTGTAGTGTTTTTGTTTTTTTTCCTTTTTATGTCACAATCATGTAGCTCCCACAAACTCAACAAAAACTCTCGGCAGTCTGGCCTGTCCGTACGGAGAGGAAAGGTTGATGCTCAGCCCCTCAGGCGAAATGAGCATTCACTGAGGTTGCTGAGCTTTGCATGGGCCTTTGTTTTCATTATTACAAATATGGCAGCTGTTTTGTTAGTGTTTCGGATCATTTTCTTTTTTCTTCTTCTTCTCATCTGTCAAAATGAACCGATTTGACTGAACTATGTTATCGTCATTACAAGCTATTGTCTTGGTTTTGTCATTTCTCTTGCCAGTAGTTACTTCACATGTTTGACCTCAGTGCTGTTAACACCCACCCTGATCTGTGCACAGTGAACGGGCCTCACCAGAGGGACGTTCTCTGCTACTTTAACTCATCACAAAGAGCTCATACGCTCTCCCTTGTCTACCAGCATCTAAAGCTCTACGGGAAAAAATAGTGTAGCAGTAGTAAAAACCATGCTTGATACACCCACCAGTACCAAACATCAGCTTAAGGACCATCGTATGCTTTTCCCATGTGCGGAGCCTGAGGAGTGTCTCAGGTGCAATCAGACACTGGAGAAAGAAATTGGAAGAATTCATCTTAGTTACAATAATGCTACCCAACGTGGTAAAAAAAAAAATCATCTTTTGTTGTGTTAAATGTACATCTGTGCTTTTAAGCTTAAGACACTTGAAGAAAGTGCAACCTTGAATAATCAGACATTCTGTTAAACTTCGATGCCAATCAATAGAACCTTTAAATCTTAACGGTGAAGCTGGACACAGTCCGTGTGGAAGTGCCTTAAAACCCTGCACTTTTCTCTTATGGCCGTATTACAGCGAATGCACCCATCTTTCATGTAAAGCCTATTATAACTACTCAGTCACACAGATAAAAGTTGGCCCGATGGCGCGCTGCTTTCCTAAATGAACCCCAGACTTCTTTATGTGGTACCAAACTAGAAAATCTGAGAGCGGGAATTCTGCTTTAGCATGGAATTCCTCTTAATGGAATTCCTCTTAATGGAATTCCTCTTAAGGTTCAGTGAAAATGTGAAAGGATTCTGCCTGCAGTCAGACTGCGTGGATATTGCAGTGTAACCAGTAGCACTTACTAAACCCTTACAGGTGCCTTATCCATTTAAACAGGGACACTCTAAGCTCTTACCTGTCTAACCAAAGAGGCAACGTCTTGAAGACAGTGAACTTTTAATATGTTGTGCCTTTTTTTTCCCCTCCCCTGCTCACGCCCATCCTTTGAATCTCACCGTGTGCTCTCGCAAGACAAGAGAGAACATGCTAGAATTGAAGTGGAAATTATTTTTGGAACCTTTCACCTGCAGTCCTTCATACTAATACCTCACTTTGAATGTGTCAACTCAGCGTCCTCTAGCTAAAGCATCAGGGTTTTCTTTTTCTGTCCAAACAGTCTCAGAGACTGAGATGGAAATGACTGAATGACAAGCAGCACTTTGGCTTAAGCAGATTTTATAGAAAAAAAAAAACAAAGAAAAAAAAAAAAACAACAACATAAAACTTAATAGTAGAAAAGGAAATAAAAAAACGGAACCAACAACAAAAAAAAAATGTG
>VOQJ01008477.1:7250-24023 GCA_015052665.1 Apistogramma diplotaenia
CTGTCTGAATACTATTTTGTGTGTGTGTGTGTGTGTGTGTGTGTGTGTGTGTGTGTGTGTGTGTGTGTGTGTGTGTGTGTGTGAGCCGCGATTATTGATATAAAATTGTTGGTACTTTGTTTGTTCCTGGAGAATGTTCAACACTGCAAAAGGATCAGACTGAAATTGTAAAGGTGTGCTGGAAGATAACAGTTAAAGCTCCACCAGGTTTATATGAATAATCTAGCAAATCTTGTCTAGGTCTTAGCAACAAGGGTAAACAACTCTATTGTCTGTGCCTGTTCACTGATGTGTTGAATAAATTGCACTTGTGTTAGGCTGTTGGCATCTGCAACTTCATCGCAATGAAACAGATGAACAGTGTGCTTGTAAATTCAGTTTCCATGTCACAGTTGGGCTGTGTGACAGGTAGGGGTAGACCCAACTGCATGAGACAAAACTAAAGGTTTAAGGCAACACAAAGCAATTAGGAGAGTGGAGCCAGCAGGGAGCAAATGAAACCAACAACACAAAGGGAGCAAAACCAAAACACAAAGTGCAGGGAACACAGGACTGTCAAAATAAAACAGGAAGTGACCAACCATGACGCACACACAGACTTGACAGAACACGAGGCCTAGAATACACAAGAGACAAAGACAATTAGACACCTGAACACAGAGACATGGATGGGCAACACAGGGAGCAGAGATTCAATGATAGAAACGAATAAGACATCACCAAAAAAAAGAAACGTAATCCAATATTTTTTGCACGAGGCTCAGGACCATGACTCTCCATCACCCTGCTACTGCCTTTCATCATTTTCACCATTCAAAAAGACCAAAAAAAAGAAGTAAAAAAAAAGTTGAATGTGAGTTTAAACATGTTTTCATTCTCAGTAATATAAAGTCGAATTTATTTAATTGCACTGTGTTTGATCTAATATGTCCTTTTAGTTATTATGTTTTTTAACAATTTTTCTGCTTTTTTATATAAATTATAACAGGTCAACATCACATGCCATTTTTTTAATCTTTCAGCTTTTTAACTACACATCTTTAATTATTGTCTTTTCTAGTGTTGCATTTTTGTTAGTCAGTCAGTTAGTTAGTTGCTTTGTTAGTTAGTTAGTGCACATTAGTCTCCTTTTTTAACATCCCTCAATAGCTGGGAGTTTAAAACCACTCTAAACTGTAGTTCCACTGCTGTACAGTAAAAATAGCAGGGAGCCGTGCACAGTAATCTCAGAGGGTTTCACACCTGCACAGTTTAGGCCATTTAAATCGAACTCTGCTTGATTTCACTGTTGGTGCAGTTCATTTGAGGAGACGTGAACACACTTGGGTGCAGACCAAAAACACTGCACCAAGACCCTTTAGAGGAGGTGGTCTCGGTCCAGTTCCATACAATCTCCAAAGCAGTTTGTTTATGATGAGAATTTGCTCCAACCTTGAGCTGAACCAACTGTACGTGATGTAAGCTGCAAGTCTGAGCTCGATGCCTTCCTATTCTTTTATGCAGCAGAGTACCATTGACTATTTCACCACTGCTCTGATATATTTGAATGTTAGAAGTAAATTTGTTCACCAGTCCATTCTGCAGCACCTTTTCCCTGCATTTCCTTTTGTTTCTCCCACTCCACATTTGACCAATAACACATTTTCCTCAGCCTGGCATTTTCTTGGAGTTTTCTCTGTGTGTAAAGAAACCACAACACAGGAAAAACCTACAATTTTACAAACACTTCAACTGATCGGGGGCAACTGACATTAAGCATTTTTTTTCTGATACTGCAGATAGAAAAGCAACTTCATCACAGGAGCAGAATTTGCATTCAGCTGTCTGTACTCTGCTTTGTAAGTTCACGCTGAACTTATCTGAAGCATCCAGACGGCAAAGAAATCAAAGTGTGGGCCAAAAATAAGAGGTGATGTGGGAAAATTCTGAATGTGGTGCTTCATTTACAAGAATGTCAATATGTCCACAGACGTAACTGTATTTAATGAATTCTGCAGAGAAGGTAAAGAGCCGAACACGGAGGCAGTTTAAGACACTGCAGTATACTCTCCGCTTGTGGCAAGATCAGTTTTAACAGTCTGATGTTAAAAAAAATAAATCTGTGTGCGATGCACCTTATAGGGACCAGACACAACCCTCTGTAGCTGTGTTGGAGTATGATAGACGAGATAGGACGAGAGGAGTTGTCTAAGATGGAGTTCAGTTCGGTTCTCGTCTCCTGTGCTAAGGCCTCCAGGGTGTTCAGCCTCACCCCAGCAACAAAGGCAGCCTTTATCACCAGTTTGTTTGTCCTGTCTGCCTCCCCAACATTGCTGTTTTCTCCCCAGCACATCACTGCACACAACAGTGTGCCTGCAACCACACATTAGCAATCTCCAAAACCTCCCAAAGCTTTGAAAAGACACATAGGGTGCATGTTGCAGTGTCTCCATTTTTATCTGTCCAGCTCAGAAATGTACTGAAATAGACTGAAAAAAAAAAAAGATTTAAGGAATTCAGATCTTTGGTTGTGTAGGGTATAAACTATTAAATCAAACTAATACAGAAAAAAAACACAAGTTTAGTAGAAAGACCAAAAAACACAGATTCAGAAGCATCTGTGGATTAGTCCATTAAAATGTAGCATGTTAATGTAACAGTAGAATGTCACAATTTGTCAGAATTTGATTTAATTTCATGGTTGGTGAAATGTCTCCCTCTATGCTTATGATCTTCGGAATTACCAGACTTGTGCATTCACTTGTTGATTTTGTATTGTCCTGTACTGTCTTCACAACCGAGAGACACGCCATCTCAAAGCAGGAGAAAATGCCTGCATAAAATGACTGGGAACAGACAGGACGAAAGCACAAAATCAAAGTGGAATTTATAAAGGTGTGCATTTTCAAAATAAACTGGGGGAATGACAAAAAGCCAGAGCCCGACAGTCGGACTCGCAATTGGTTATTGACACTTTTTTTTTTAATCAGTGTAATTTCTATATAACAAGCTAAGCCACCGTTCTTGAAAATTAATTCACAAATTACGGGTAACTTGTTACAATTGCATTAACAAGTTTTCAAGTGACACCTGATAATATAATTTGGGAGCTTTTTATTGATGCCATTTTAGCACTGTTTTGATGTGTTGTCAAGCTTGTGCATTATTCTATTCTCTGCAAATGGACCTGTAATTGTTATAAGTGGCTACAGTCAACTGAGATGGATGTTCACTTCATGAATTATTCTCTTTATATTGTTTGTAGTGTGCATATTACATGCCGTATTTTTGTCCGTTTTGTATTCCTACCTCTTTCACTGTGCTGTACAGGGGCTTTTTTTATTTATTTTTTATTTTTTTAGCAGAAAAAGTGTGCAGTCATTCATCTTATAATATATGGAGGATCTAGCCCATTTACAACGTGTAAAAGATGAGGGGCAGAGTTCATGGTAAAAGATGGCTGTCCTGGTGTGTGTTGTGTAACTAACGGCTGTAGAGATGAGTGGTCCTGTGATGAATGGTGCCGTCATGCGCAGCTATAATCACGCCTACGCATGGCTTCCTGCATAATTGATTTTTAATCCCCTAATAGAAAGTAAATCACACGAGCAAAGCCTGCTTTAGAGCTGCCCTGGAAAGAAAAACGAATAATACCAAAGAGGGAGATAGAGAGAACAAGAGGGAGGAGAAAGATTTGGGGTGGAGGATGAGATGGAAACAAATGGTAAATGTATAAGAGTGTGAAACCGAATTAAATGTCTAAGTTGTTGCGTTACAGGCAAAAAAAACCCTAAAACAAATCAAAACAAACAAAACTAATTTGCTCCTACATTGTTGAGGTGTATTGCCAAACTAGCCATACATGATTCCTTTGCAGCTGAATTTATTATTCCCTGTGATTCTCGGCCGAGATGATATTGTTTGGAAAGAGTAATGAGATATAGATTGACCTGTCAGCTGATACAGGGGCAGATTGCATCTGTCATCTAAAATAAACATGGCTGACATAGGCTGGACAGTACACTGCCAAGAAACTGTCATTTGCACAGCGAAAACAAGAAGAGAAATCAACTTTGTTCGGTACACAAGGTGATGCCTGCAGAGAATTCTCTCAAGCTAAACATGTGCAAATTTTTATGCCACGTGAGTATTTTGGTGAACCTACTGTATTATACTTTATGGTTTTCTTGTGTTTACAGCTCCTGTTAAGAGGTTTCGTCACTCATTTCACTGGAGAATGGATGCAGAGCAAATCTCTTACTGCAGAGCTTCAGATATGGAGATGAGCTGGAATTGATTTTATGGACTGACCCCTTGGAATGCAGATTTACATCTAACTCGCTTATTTACGGCTGCTCCTGAGGCAGTCAAAGAGCTGATGAGTTAAATTGACCAGCTGCAACTGTGTAAGCACAAAGTTAAGGGAAAAGGGTACGATGAAGGGCAGGCGAATGTAAAAACAGGAAGTCCGTATTGACGCAGCTCTGATAATTGTCTGCATGCACTCTGTCTCCTGAAAGCGAGCGAGTGGGAAATGGAGCCAAGGACTTGCTGTCACCAAATGTGCCAACCACCAAGCCTGAGGAAGATGGAGGAGAAGGGAGGAGGCAGAGACAGGGAGGGAAAGGGAGCGAGCAGAGGAGATAAGGATTGACTACAACAGGTGCCTCTCTGGCTGTCTACCTGACTGATGAGATTAGGGCCGCCTTATAATTGTATCCAAAAGGTGGGAATTATAAATTATTATTCTGTGGAGAATGTAAGGGTGAGTAAAATACAGTAAACAGCAATTTAAATACATTTAATCAAAAATGTTGATTAAATGAACCAATAAGGGTTATACTGTAATAAAAGGACAATACTTGAATATTGTCCTTATTCCTGTATAACCCTTATTGGGTCAATGTTTTACATATTTTATTTATTTAATATCTTATTATAAGCATTTGACATGTGAAACGAACCACGTATATAATGTTTTCTCTCTAATCTTTATACTGCTGCTTAAATGTTTATGATTATTGAAAAGGAATCAGCCACAGGCAAGTGAGCTCATCGTCTCCAGCTTAAAACCAGGGACGTGTGTCCAGATCAGTGCCTTGGATTTAGTCAAGATGTGGTTTAGTAGCTACAGCCACCAGTGTGGACACACACCTGTTACTTAAAGCGCACATGTCCCTGATAAGGTATTCATTTAAAAAGAAAGAAAGAGAAAGAAAAATCCATCACATCTGTTGTCATAAAGGGGAAAATTGGAGACTCAAACAGTCTTTCTTAGGATGGTATAACCCTTTTTTTCTGCTCTAAAGTTTGGTCTTCAAACTTCAAACCTCAAGTGGCTGTTCAAGAAAGTTCAGTTTTTGGCTTTTATTTCAGGCCCAAAAAAAACTAAAATTCAAGCAAAACCATCTCTATGACATCATAGCGCTCATCAAAACCACATGTGTGAGTCCCAGAAAATCTGGTGGCCAGACTCATTACAGGACAATGCTTCCAGCATCCAGTACCCATTCCCCCAGAGGAACAGCAGGGACAAGAGTCACTACCAGCAAAAGAAGTTTAAACTGATCTTCAGTTCTTCCTGGAACTTTGTGAACTATTTTAAACAGCTCTAAATTACAGCCTATAGGGGGCTTTATAATAGTTGCACACGCTGTGCACTCTTATGCAAATAGTTCTGAAGATTTGTTTTTATCATCCCTTTTCTTTTATTTGTGTACTCCATGTTCACATTCCCCTTCAACACACAAGTATTTTTTAAAGAATATACCACCCTTTTCTAGCATCCTATTAAAGTTACTGACTACCTCACCATATTCACCAATCTGCCCTGCGTCCTCAATGATACTTCATTTGCCCAAGGGAATGGAAATCATTTAAGCAGCAAAAAAAATGAACAAAAAAGGAAAGGATACCCGCTTCCTAGACAAGAAATTCTTCAGTACTGTAAAATCGGTACATCAGGCCCACGCTTTATCAATTTATCAGTGAAAAGTTTGGTTTATATTTCTCATCAATGTTTGCAAGGAAACTAACACTCTGATAAACTCTGAAAACATAAAACATCAAAGAAAAATGTAAATGCCATTAAGCTCAAGTGCTTACTTTGTGTTTAGGAACGCTAAGGAGACTTCCATATCTCTAATGTGGGTTTAATACTGAGGAAGACATGTGAATAATTGCCCCTGTGCAGTGTTCTCTGTGAGCATAACACTGGAAGATTACATTAAAATACGCTGAATATCAACTAATATATAAACTTATTTTAACTGTTTCTATTCACCTATTACCAGGGAATGCTTATGTAAAATATAGTACATTTCTAAAACCATGAAACATGCCGACGTTCTCCTGCTACATAGAGTTTCATGTCTGATGATTTACTGCTCTTGCTTACAGTTCGGTCAGACAGAACATTTCCTCTTCTTCTACTAAAGCTGAACGTCTAATTAAGAATTTTTTTAAAGTCTCTTTCATGTAAAAAGTAATTGGCTTTTTTGACATGGCTTTGTACAGTAGCTGATGGTTGGTTGTTACATCAGTGTGAGCCCACACTGGCAGTTTCTTCAAAATCTCACCTCCATAGCTGAGAGAAGTTTAAACTGGAGCCCACCCATTTTGAGTGGGTAAAGCTTACTTCTTTTTATCAGGTCACGAGGTGTTAAAAGCTTATTGTTTTCAATTCTGCAATGCTTCCATCGCAACTGTCACAGGGCAGGTCTTTCTTACGCTGTCAGCATCAAAAACATTATTTTTTGTATGAGTATGTTCACTGATGAACTGAAATGTCAGAACATAGTCATATTAGTCATATTAAGCAAAAACCTGTGTCGTGTGAAGAGTTATGCCTAACCACTGATCCTTACAAATATTCAGCACTTAAGCTACAGCTCGTATTTTGAGCAATAAATTTACAGCTGTGTTAACAAATGCTAAGTCGTTATTAATGTGTGATTAAGGTTTTTCTGAGTTCATTGAAAACCTTTGTTTTGTTGAGGTTACCTCAATGAAACCACCCAACTGTGTTTCTTTGCCACAGCAACAAATACTGCTTTTTTGTTAAAGCTGCTAGCACCTCAGGAATGAAACTGTGTCCTTTAGCATTAGCGATATGACCCATTACTGTGTAATTAACAAGCAAGGTCCCCTTTTAAAAGTCTGTCACCTGAAACACCATTTTGAGTTCTTGTGCTGACCGGAAACAAGGCCCCTTCCTGCCCACATGCTGCTCTGACTCACTCCAAAAGACCTTTGTGACCTTGAATGAATCAATTCACCACCAGCCTTTAATACTCTTTAATACGCTATATTTCCATAAGTATTTCCTCACCCATCCAAGTTATCGAATTCAGGTGTTCCAATCACTTAGCTTAGCAGGAGAAATGTTGGGGCTTAAACACAATAAAAAATAGATGAAAAGAAAAGAATTGGGTTTTTTTTGTTGTCAAACATAAAATCTATTGTTTCCAACAGTAGTTGTCCTCTATAATTAATTATTATTGTTAAATAGTTCGTTTTTGCATAATAACTGCAATTCTTTAATGCCTGATTATAACAGCAAGTGCTTTCTCTTTCATCTCCCAGCTCAAATGCTTATTCAAATAAAAAAATCTATATATATACGTGTGTGTGTGTGTGTGTGTGTGCGCATGCTTTGGAAGAAGGTCTAACTTTGATACTTTTAAATTGCCTTAATTGTTCCAGTGTTTTTGAGCTCTCAATACAAAGGTCAGCTACATGAAATTTTAAGACTCATTTGAGTTCTGTTATAAACTGCAACCTGATCAGTTTTACACTCATTCCAAGCGTCACAACAATTATTGCTTTTATTGAAAAGTATTTTTTGCATCAAAATTTTTGAGTATTGGTGTCAAAACTCCACCGCTTAAATGTCTGTGATGTAGAGTAACTGCAACATACAACATAGATCATTTACTGGTGAAACATTGTTGGTCATATCACAGTGTGGGATACTGTAGCTGGTTGGTTGAAACAACTTAGAAAGGTCTCATTTTTATGTACATTTTGATACCAGGCTCATTTTCCAGCCAGGATTCTTCATATGGCGACACTGAAAATATTCACATACTGTATGAAGGTAAAATTCTATATAGCTTCATTTTCCCAGATGTGACTGATTTCATTGGAATGAGCCTTTTAGGCCAGTAAGTCTTGTGTGTCTGTGCATGAAGCATAATGCATTTCATAGTCTGCAGTTTATTTAAAGATAATGAACCTCTAACCTGTGGACTGGATTGCTAACTATAAATATAAATTTTCTCCTGCTGTGTCTAAGTAACACTTCCTCTGCATTAGCTTAGGGTTAGTTGGTTGGAAAAATAAAAAACAACCTTCCGATGGCTTACATGATTATTGTGCATTAATACAGCATTTTTACCTGCAGATAGTAATAGGAGATTGCATTGCTATTTTACTGCACTATAGAAGCAGTAGCTAATTAAAATGTGCAATTTATAATTACAATTTCCATGGAAGCCTGTGAGACAGTTCATGGCTGTGTTTCTTCAGTACAAAGTCTGTCCTCTTGCAGTGAGCGGGACACCTTCTGTGCATCAATAAGCTGCACTGAAATACGGCAGCCCTGGCTTCAAAATGTTGAGAATTGTGAAGGGAAATCTGATTACTGGCCACCTGCAGATTTCCACATAACCTGCTTCCTTTCTGCGCGTAAAGGAGTGAATACCTTTGTTAACAATTTCAGTTCACAGGACAGCAGTGAAAGGTAGAGCCATCCTTACATGAAAGCTTTGTATTAAAACTGACATACACCCAATGGAACGAAGCTCAAGTGGGTCCCTCCCACTGACTGCTGAGGATGGTTAGTCATGCATGCTAGGGGAATGGAACCGAATGCAATCACCTTTTTTTTTTTTTATGAAGCTGTCAAGCCAATCACAAGCCCATGCTGGCCGCAGCAGCTGAGGCTGTATGGAGAGGCACTAAGGCAGCTCTTGAGCCCTGAAGGCCTGATCACTTTGCCTATAAATTTAGCATGCATGATATTATGCATATGGGAAGAACCTGTACTGGGAGAGAGAGAATGGATATGTGTGTGTGTGTGTATGCATAATGCATTTTGTTGCAGGAAAGCATGCCTACGTGGTCAAGTGAACCGAATTATGAATACTGTCTTTGTGTTTATATACAGAAATGTGCAGCCATAATACTCTATAGAAAAAAATATATATATACAGTAGAAAACAAAATGTATTATCTGATATATCCTCAGCTTAGTTAGTGATAATGATCTAATGACTGGCTAAACAGGATTTTAGTGAAATCAGTGGAAGAAGACTGGAGGAGGGTTATGACAATTGAAATTTGCCCGGAAACATGAGCGGGAGGGTATGACAACTTATATGAGCTGACATTACTAACCTGTATGCAGAAGCACAGCCATCAATAATGAAGACCTCTTGGCTCAACATACCAGGGACCAGATGATGCTGCCCGTAATGAGATGTTCTGTGAAAAGCATGACGAACGTGCATTGTAATTCGATTAAGTGTTGGTGATATGTTTGGGGGTCATCTAGTTTAAACTATTACAGGCAGAGAGCAAAAAAATGAGGAAGGCCACAAACAATAATCCACTGTGGATGTTCAAATGGCATTTTAATGGCAAATACGGGGGATTTGCGCATGAACAGCATTACAGGGGATTCATTATTAGTAAAAACATACAATAAACAAACAAACAAACAACATTTTTTGTGGTTATTACACAGAAAGCTAAACCTGCAATTTTAAGGATATAATTTTTAGCTCTTAGCTAAGTGATAAGACGGTGCAGGTCTGTGAAAGTGCTAACTCACTGGCAGAGGTGGTAAAAGTATAGGCGTGCTTTACGTAAGTAGAAGTACAAATATTTGCGTTAGAAATACTCCAGTAAAAATCTGAAATACTGATTCAACTTCTTTAATGAAGTAAAAGTGAAAATGTACAGGCTACAAAATGTTTTCGAAATAACGTGAACCTCGTGTTATATTATTAGAATAATAAAATGATGACAGACAGGGGAATATAAACTTTTTTTTACTTTGCCTTCACACCTAAACAGAAAAATGAGTAAACAGAGGGGTTAAAGTGGGATTTAGCAGGTGGGGGAACCCTAAGATAGGTTGGCTCAGTGTGGGGAAAACGATCACAGCTCGAAATCATTTTTATTGAGAGTTCCAGTAGAGATTCGTTGAGTACAGGCTGTGTATCAGCTGACCTGTTTCACAAGCGATCCTGGCTGATTTCCATCCCCCACACTGACTGTATACTTTTTATACTGTCTTTATACCACAATGTGCCAACAGGAAAATGCTTATAGAGTTCAAGTGAGAAAACTCTCTAGGACTGCAAGTCCTTAACCACAGGTGCCCTTCAGATAGAATGCTATGCCCCTCTTTCATGCTGTCTATGATCTTCAGAAAGTAATTAATTTAAGCTAAAATCCAAATTGTTTTATCTAATTTTTTTGTCCCACTAAAGGCTCCTTTACAGGGTGAAAACAAAACAGCACCTTGGTTTGTTTTTTTCCCCTCATGCATGAACCAGAATTGATGTAAAAACAGAAATGACACAGTCTCATTATATCCTTTATCCTAGAAATTTTAACAAAATATGGTTGGCTGGTTTCCACTGTGGATATTGCAACAAATGGACTAATTTGTTTTAAAGACAAGGGGGGAAAAAAGTGCAAAATCTACTTCTGCATTACAAACAATTTTTTTTATATTCATGAAATTCCTTAATGCGCCCCACTGGAATGATTGAATGCAGAATATGGAATGATAAATACAGCTGCAGTTAATCATTAAGAGAGATTGGAGCTGTTGTTATATGACATCCCTTAATGCTTTTAGTCAGTGCAAAAAGTCAACATGCATTTCCACAGATGCATGTGGACGACACCGGGGCTCTTTCAAACAGGGCACTGGCTGATCGGAATATCAAAGAACAGTGGTTTTTGAATGTATGCAGCATGTGTTGTTTCCCAGTGTAGCTCTGACCCTGCAGTAGAAGCCTTCTGTTAGGATTCACATCCTCATCGCAGAATTCAAGCTGATGCCGCCCATGGGGACAGATATCAAAGAATTTAGTTTCTATTACCAGATTTTATGTTTGTGCTGTTTTTTTCTACCCTCTAAGGTCAGGATTATCATTTGACTGAAGAAAATAACCTGACAGTCTGTTGCAACTTACTCTAAAACAATAGTTTCCAAATGCAAAGGTTATAATTGTGTAATTACTAGTCTTTTACATGCTGTTTTATGTCACCATACCTTTTGATGGGAGCTGAGCAACCAGCTGAGGATGGGACACACTCCACTAAAGAGATCTAGCTGTAACCACTTGCAACAAAAAAAAATTCCTAGTAATGAGCAGCAGGCTTGAATATCGCTCATCTTTGGTATGGAGGTTAACCACCTTAACAGGAAGATACATTTTTTTAAAAAACCCGGAACAATACCAGAGCCAAATTTTCAAGATAACTGCATCAGAAGCTGTATCTCCAGGAATGTTGTATGCTAGCAGTCATCAAAATATCTATAAACATTTTATCAGTGCCGTGTGGAAGGTGGGTGCCTTTCGATGAAAGCCACTGCTCATATTATGCATTTAAATGCACAACACTTCAGGTGGTGCTGGACCGAAATTTGAAGTAATGATTAGTTTCTCCCTGTAGAATTGTACAACATTACAATGCAAGTCTGCGTGTCTCTTTCTCATCCAGAACTGTTTGGCCTTACTCAGCATAAAGTGTTCACTAGCTGCCAAAATGAGTTTAGAAGAACTTTCTCCTGTGACTACCTTCCCTCTGTGGCTTTCCCTGTTATTCTCCTGATAACAGTTTGCAAAACTTTTCACTTGAAACTCTGCTGGCACACATGTATAGCGAAACTATTTTTTAACACCCAGGACTACATTTTTACTGGAATTTATGTTGTTGTTAACTGAATACATAAAAATATAAAAAAATATGCTCACCTTTACTGTAAATTCCATCTTTGCCAGGAAAGAAAATATGTGCTCTTTACAATTTTTTGATAAATTTAATTGCATTGTGTAAATTACAGCTTACCCTTTTGGAATCCTGATTTTAATATCATATTCAATAGGAAGAGATAATTTGGAAGAATGGAACATGGTTCACTGAGATAGCTTTGGCAATTAGACTTTGATGAATCATTGTGGCAGAACAGAAACTCAGCGGTGATAGGATTTAGGACAAGACCCCCCCAGAGTGTAGACGTTGGTGGTGGTGAAGATGAAGATGGAGACTTAGATGGAGCTCGGAGTGATTCGGGTGAGGCAGAGATGGGGAAGAGGTGGGTTGCATGAATGAGAATCTGAAAGGGAGAATGGCGGAGGAGCGCTGAGATTTAAAGTGCAGAGAGTGGAGGCTGATTGGTTCAAAGCAGGCTGCCAAGAAGATGATTGGACTAGTTTAATGATGTTAGTACTGAGTTTGACAGCGTGAGAATATGGTAGTGATGTAAAGACCTGACTAGCAGCCAAACACCCAGGAAATCAGGCAAATGAGTAATCACAGATCTTCCTCACTGAACGTAGGCACAAGCTTCATTTGTAAAACCAAATTCAGAACTCGACAGTAACAGTCTGTCCAACATGTCATAATACATTTACTAAATTCACAATGTCTGTAGAGGCCTGATTTCTCTCTGCAGCTTGTGCCCTCATTATTATGCTCAGCTTTTAAACCTGGAAAAATTATGTGTTCTTGTAAAATATGGAAAAGGATCATAAGATGCGGTCATTTTTTTTTTTTTTGTCTGTGCACAAAAGGCCCCATTGGTCCTTGAAGTAGTCTCACATTCTGTTCTGTGCTGAAGTTAGTTCAGACAGATGTTATATGGGGTGTTTTCTGTGCCACTCAGCGAGTTTTTCTGTTCATAAGAGAAGTGTGCGTTTCTGACCAAAGGTGCATGATATCGGAGATGGTCATATTCCTCTGTTTATAAGTTAAGTTTTCAATGGTATTTTCAGTATAAGCAAAGCTAATGGAGGCTAGCTCCCATGCTATGCTAAGCTGATGTTGTTCGTGCAGTCCGTATAAGCTAGCTGTGTGTTGTTTGTGTAGCTATGTCAGTACTGGAGTAACGGATATGTATAGCTCAGACTCAGGCTGAATCTTTGTTAATACACTGAATTTTGGTGAGATGTATTTCTTTCTTTCTCTGTGTGTTCCAGAACCACACATACACCCACATGCACATATAGATGTGCATCTTCTCCTAGCCCAGTGTACCCAGAGCTAAGGCTGCACCTCTGTAATAACCAGAGCTAACGAATAAAGCCCAAATGTGAAGCTGCACTCCTGTCTCCTCGCTTGCCGTCTCCCATGAGTGAAGTCAACTTCTTAGTCAATGAGTCACGCTTATCATCCTGGCCTTTAAGCTGTGTTCTGGCCGACACTCCAGGTTGAAGGTGGGGTCCAAACACATCCGGCACCTTACAGTCCAATAAGTTTTCAGCTCCTAATGCCTGTAAAATGTAAGCTAATATTTTAAAATAGGAGATTTACACAATTGTCTCAGGAGTTCTGGTTTGTTAGTTGTAATAACAATAAATCTGTATATTTTATTACTTTTTTGAATGATTTTCTTATTAAAATTAACAAATTAGATTTTACAGTGTGCAGATGTTTCGACATTGGCACAAGTTTTGTGTTTTATACTTTGTGGCTTCAGTTTTTACGTTTTACAGTGAAGAACGATCACAAGCATTTTAACACTTACTGGCAAATACATCCAAATTTATTTATAAATTTTGGGCACGACTATAAATGTTATGATACAACAGATCAGAAGCTATTAGAGAAAAGACAGGTGTATGCAGAGGTAGTTCTATGTGTTGTTTCTTAATCTATTTTTAATTAAATTTAGAAAAAAAAAGACAAATTTTCTCTGACTGACACCACCTGCTCTCCATCTTGAGCCCCCACTGTTTTCTCATTATATTTACATTTATAATACCTGATGATTTAGCAGCTTATCTTCATCATCTGCCTCTGGAGTCCTTCTACTTTGACACTGGAATACAGATGCATTTGGTACGTTATTTGACGGTCACAAACCAGTGAATCCCCCTTTTTTATTCTAATGTGTGTATGGAATTTGATTCACCCTGGGAGAGGCAAGTAGAATACATGCTATCCATCATCTCAGTGAATAACAATGAAACGCAAAAGTTGTTGCAATTGTTTTACTACATTATGCATATAGTGTTTGAGTTCATACATTCATATTAATATTTTTTGTTTCTACGGACGTTCACTGAACAATCACTCACATGAATGCATGAGCTGTAGTTAAGGATTATTTTGCACAACAAGCTAACGGAGTCATTTTAAACCTGCTTAGCTGTATAGCTCACATGTAAGGAGCTTTGCTGTATTGGATGTCACTGAAAATGACAATGAATACCCTTGCTGAGCCAATACAATTCCTTAAATTGCCGTAAGTACTTTTAAATGTCTCCAGCATTCGCAGCTCTGACCATAAAAATTGTTTAGCATCCGTGTAAGTGACAGGGAAGTCAAGGTGTGAGCCTTTTCATTGGTATTATCAGCAGAAATTCTTTTACCATATCTTGCAGTTATCTGCAAAACTGAACTTTCAAATTTTGATGGTGTCTCATTTTCTTTACTAACTACTCTACGAGCTAGTTGGACATGTCAGAGCTTTGATTATCAGGCTTCTCACGCACATCATTTACCCTTCATATTTTAGTATGAATTACCTGGGTGATGTGGCCTATGGAAGAGGTAAGAGAAAAAAATCCATGGTTGGAATAACAACTGACGTCTTTTCATTTCTCGATTCCATTAACAATGACCCCCACCCCCATTTCGAGGTGAGTAGCAGAAAGAAGTGTGGGACAAGAAGAGAGAAGACTGTTTCACTTCTTGCTGTCCAATAAACAAATATTCATATATTGAGAAGCCATTTGTTGAGTTTCTTTCTAAAGGTAAATGACTCATGTTGATAATTGTCAGGGTAGTAAACTGTCATTATACAGAGAAAACAGCCCTCCAACCAGCTGTCTGAATTGTAACGATTTTTTTTAAAAAGACATCATAAATTGATTTTAGCTTTTAGGACAACCTGATAATAATGAATTACAATAGCCCAGCCTAGAAAGAATAAAAACATCAATAACGAAGGAGTATAAAATGTATCCTCATCTCACACACTTTATTAGATGCACCTTGCAGCTTTAATTCTTCTTGTCAAGCTGTTGGAAACATTCCTCAGAGATTTTGCTTCATATTGACGTGACAGCATCACACAGTTCCTGCAGGTTTGATGGCTGCACATCCATGATGTGAATATGTTGTTCCACCACATCCCAAAGGTGCTCTATTGGATGGCGGTCTGGTGACTGTGGAGGCCATTTGAGTGCGGTGAAATCACTGCAATGTTCAAGAAGCCAGCTTGAGATGATTTGAGCTTTGTGTGACATGGCTATGACATGGTGTGTTATCCTGATGGAAGCAGCCATAAGAAGAAGATGAGTACACTGTATTCATAAAGGGATTGCCATGGTCTGTGACTTTACTTAGCTAGGCTGTCACATTTACATTGTACAATTGATATTAAAGGGTGCAGAGTGTGCCAAGAAAATATCCCCCACACTGTTTCACCACCAGCAGCGGCCTAAAGTGTCGATACAAGGCAGGATGAATCCATGCTTTCATGTTGTTTACACCAAATTCTGGCTCTACAGTCTGAATGTCACAGCAGAAAGTGAAAGGAGTGACCCATATGCTGAGAGCTAGCACAGTGGCCTTGGTTTGAGTCTGCCCCAGACTATTTCCTGCATGTCACTCCCCTGACTCTTTCTCTGCTTTTCTGTCTACTCTGTACTATCCTATCAAATAAATGCTAAAAATGCCAAAAAAAAGAAAAGAAAAGAAATTGAGGCTAAACAAAGCAGAAAACATTTTTTCTGTCTTCTATTGTTCCATTTTTTGTGAGCCTGTGCAAATTATAGCCTCAGTTTCCTGTTCTTTGCTGACAGGTGTGACACTTGTGGTCTGCTGCTACTGTAGCCCATCTACTTCAAGGTTTAACATGTTGGGCTTTCAGAGATGCTCTTCTGCATACTTTGGTTGTAATAAGTGGCTATTTGAGTTACTGTTATTGTCTCATCAGCTCCCAGCAGCATTTTTACCCAGAGGTAGGAAGTAACGAAGTACAAATACTTCAGGTATCTGTACTTTACTTGAGAATTTTTTTATTCTGACTTTTTACTTTCACTCCCTACATTTTTACACAAATATCAGTACTTTCTACTTCTTACATTTTGAAAACAGACTCTTTACTTTAGGTTTAACACGTCTGAGAAAATTTAGCAGTTCCGGTTAGCGTTGTTTTTAGCGGACGTCGATTAAACACGCCACACTGTAGCGGGAGGGGCTCCTGCAAAGCTCGCTCGAAGGCTACACGGAGGAACGGTGAGGAAAATGAGTGATAAAAAATATAAAGCATGAAATGTGTCTGCAGTTTGCCACACAATGCGTCTGCTAGCTTAAAGAACAGCTGCTGTGTTTCCAGGGAAAGAAAAGAGCAGAGATGAAGAAAGATGTAAGACAGAGGACAAAGAGCTACTTTTACTTTCTTACTTTAAGTACAGTACATTTTAGAGCCTGTACTTTAATACTTTTACTTGAGTAAAGAAGTCGAACCACTACTTCAACTATTACCAGAGTAGATTTTAACAAGTACTTGTACTTAAGTACAGAATGTCAGTACTTTTG
>VOQJ01008477.1:31170-64676 GCA_015052665.1 Apistogramma diplotaenia
GTATGTATATGTTTAAATTATATATATATATATATATATATATATATATATATATATATATGTACAGAAAAAATCACTGGAATTTATTTGTAGAGCCTTTGAAACAACATAAAACCCTTCACTTCTTTGAACCTTAATCGGGTGGGCTGGAGCCAAATATTTCCATGATGGGGCTTTCTTAGACTTGACAGAAACAGCAGGAGATAATCAATAAGCTCCCCCACCAGCTCCATGAAGATGAAGGTGAAGTATACCACAGACCCAGCAGCCTTAATTTTTCTCATGAGGTTCAGCAACGGGATTCATTAGGCTAATGCACCTTTGTTAATTACTCCTGCTAAATGGACTACATAACACCAGTATTAATAAAAACGAATGAATGAATAAATAAATAACAGTTGTGCTCCTTACTAATAGCCAGGTCAACTCAGGTTTATAAACCAATCTGTTCCAAAGAACAAAATCAAATTGAGTCCCCGCAGTCACATGCATGCCCCGGGTTTCAAGGCAAATAAGTTCCCACTCAGTGTCTTACTCTTAGTCAGGCACACTTTAATACTGTGCTGCTTCCAATTTTGGATAGAGGAAAGTAATTAGTTCTAATTAGCTCCCAACCCACAACTGATAACATTTGCCGTAAAGACAAAGTATAGATAAGATATAATTGGAAGATTAGCTGTTCTTCTGTAAAACAGGCCTTTTTGTTAATCCGTAAGGTTTCTCTCTGAACAATGACAATCATGTTGTTCTAAACACATCTGAGCAACAATGAAAATATGCAGCATATCACTAATAGGGGGGAGGAGGGGGGGGAAAGATTTGCCTTTTGCATATGACATGGTATCACTTACGTGTAGTGCTGGACCCTGGGCAGAAACCGAAATATTAGCATTCACTGGCTTTCTTTTCACTGATTCTCACTCTTCGATATCCATCTGAGGAGTCCTTTTGCCAGACTGCTGGTTGAATGTCAGTGTGGTGGAGAGATTAATCGGTGATCACCTGCTGTGGGTTGTCAATTGAGTGCCTCGGGAAGAGTCATATCAGCATAACAGGAACCTATTTTCAGACATACAGTATGTCATATTCTATCAAGGCAGCCTGCCCTTGTCTTTTGAAAAGGAATCTCTGCATCTTTGCTTGCAGCGTCTAAAGATTAGAGTTTGTGTCAAGCAAACTATGAAGCACAGTGGAAACCTGGCACTGCAGGCCACAGGGGGTGGATGAGGTGTGCTTGAAAGGGAAACTATCAATACAGAATAAGACACAGCAGGAGACAACAGCTACCCACCAGCTATCGGCTCATTACAGGAGAAATAAAAGAACTCTTCAGAATACATTTGAGTTTCTCTCATCTCGGGGGGACCGCAGAGACAGACACCTGAGAGAAAAAAAAAAGAAAAAAAAAAGCAGATTACAACCACCTTAGCAGCCTTTGTTTCAACAATCTGGTAAAGAGTACCCTTGAAAATGTTTAAGATAAGAAGCTCTTCTGAATGGCTTTATGATGAATGCAGCAACATCTAAATGGCAATGAGGCAGATACAAATTTTCTAAGAATTATTAACAGCTTCAAAATATATTTCACTGAGCTTGCATTTGCTTCAGGAAATGCCCAAGGATGTGCCAGTGGCATATCATCTGTGTCTATTATATACAGAAAAATCCAGGTTAGCAGCTTTCACGCTGACTACACACGATGCGTGTGTAGTCATTTTGCATATTATATTTGCTCACCGTTATTAAGATGCCGAATCTACTGCCATGTCAGACTCATGCATGTGCTAAATGTGTCCTGCACAAAGTCGTGTTAGAATAGGAGGGTCGTTGTAAAGCTTTTAAGTTCTATTTAATTACCTTTCCCTGTTAAATTACCAAAGGCATTGTCTGCACGGTGTTACGAACCTTTTTATAGCCGCAATTGCTTGAAGACATGTCCTCTATTTATACGGACATTATCTAGACCTTCTCTGTAATGCCTGTGAAGTCGAGTTAAGTTTAATTGTGTTAATTCTATGGTAGCTAATTGAGAGGTCACGTTGAAGTGAAGTAATAGCTGTAATGATGCAAGCTGCGTGCGTTGTGTCGGCTCGCACGTTTTTGATGTGAATTTATGGAAAGAAATGCTACTTCAGTGCACGCTATTGTTCTGTCGCCCTCTCACTGAAGGTACACAAAACATTCAACAGTTTGATGGATTTTATCTCACAGTAAACTCGGTCGTGCTGATGCAAGGTTCAACGCCTGCTCTGCTGTTCAAAGACAGCCTTGCCACGTTGCCATTCAGCATTTTTTTTTTTTGCAGAGCATCTTTTTTTTTTGTTCAAAGAATGTAGAAATAAAGAAAGACTTGAATTCCTCTTTAATAACTTATTCTTCTTCAAATTCAGACATTCTGTCTTTTTTACTTTTGGGTTAAAAGCATCTCAAATTATAGCTGTCTTCTAGGCGCAGGAAAAGCTCTACATCATTCCCATGTATTCAGATCGCAGATGAGTTTTATGAAGCCAAAAAATATCACGAACATCTAAATATTTCTAAATTGAGACGTATGGCTAGATTTATTATGTAGGGCAAACCTATAATCTGCAATGTGAACCTGAAATCTGTCTCTAAGAGACCTTTATGATATACAGAAGAAGGCAAACCTACTATTTATCTGTCAGATCCTTCATGATTTCCATGTTAATGGCGAAATTGCTATTGTGCCACATGAGAAAATGTTTTTATTACATCCAGAATGAAGAATGTTTATTCCATTCAAAAGAAATACCTTCAGTGATGCCTAAATGACATACTGCAAGATTCAGATATTTTTCTGAGTTGCATTAATGGCTTTATTTTGACAGACGTTTCATTATTTTATGCAATAAATCCAGCACTATAAATAGCTAAGCTGAGTAACCACACACACGCAGAGGCGTTGGGCTGCTTGCAGTTTTTATTTTAGACAAAAGTGTGTGTGCAAATGTTGCTAAAGACCTAAAACAATGCCAAACCAACACAAGAACCATCTTTCATCATTTCCTCAAACCCTGTCACTCAATGAATTCAAGCTTCCTGAATTATCTTTTACAGCCACATCAGGCACTAAGTGTTTTTTGTTCTGATCTCATGTTATGGCATGTTTATATGGTCTGTATAAGTCATTTATATGTTCTCCTTCCTAAAATTTGTGACCTGAAAGTGAGATGCCTAAAAATAAAGATGCAACAAGTGTCACTTCTTCTTTTTTTTGGTTTGTTTTTTTTAAATCCTGTCCACATGAGTGCTGATTTGAAAAAATATCACTGTCCACACAAAAAAACTGCAAACTGCAAAATTCTACGTTAAGCCCCGTGAAGAGCATAGCAAAGCACCCAGAGTATAGAAATACTGGCCAGTCAAAGCTTCATGCAAACAATAACATAGCATGGAAAAGGAGCTAAAAGTGCACAGCTTTGACTGGCTTTTGTCTTCCTTGTCCACACATAAACGCAGAAATGTAGTTTCTGAAAATCTTCACCCTGGAAGGATTATTTCAGAAGTTCAGTGTTCAGTGGACGAAAGGACAAAACACACTGAAAAAGCCACGTTTACCCAACAGGGCTGCAAAACAAGCAGGCTAACTGTTTCCCCTTGTTTCTGACCTGAATGCAGTGCTAACTGGCGGGAGGTCCCAGCTTCATTTACAGATACAAGAGCTTTGGGTAAGACCCCGTCACCCCTCACCCACCCCAATTATTACTTTAATCACATAAAGCAAGTGTGACTTTCAACAAGCTGAAATAAATGGCTTCAACAACAAACTCGGCATTTTATCAATAAAGAACACGAGTGACATGTTCTGTACAACATGTTTGAAATGGCTGATTACGGGAGGAGAGAGAGGTGTTTGTATGACGCGGCGCAGCTTGAGTTATCTGCCTGAACTAGTTTCCAATTTAAACGCGAAACCCTTGTGTGGTAATTCTGGTATTTAATGGCTCTCTCACGAGGGTAACTTTCACTCAGTGAAATATTTCTGTAGAAGCTTTTCGGTGTAATTTTCAGAATTCCTGCCCCACAGGATATTTTCTTACCTAAATTATCTTGGAAGTTTAGTTTAACTGGTTTAATCTTAACATTTTTCTCGTAAGTCTCACATTCCATTAAACGGAATAAAACCAGATCGAATAACTAAACGAGAACAAGAAAATTGTTTTTTAGAGAGGTTTCACAGTTCCTGTTCCACTTGATCACAAACCACACAAAGTGCTCAGTGGAATCGCGAGTTCTGCACTTTCACCACAAGCTTACTGACTGTGTCCCACACACTGTGGGTTATACATATGACTGTCTTACGTGCGATACAGCGATACTGCAGCAGACACCAGTGAAAAATCAAAGTGACATGCAAAATCACGGTAATACATATTTAATCTATATATTATTAGCCTTCTAATGTGTTATTTCCTTTTAACTCAGTCTCATACAACGAAGAGTTTCCTCATGGAGTTGTGCCTGGATTAGATGTCGTTCATAAGAGTTTGCCTGAGGAGTGCCACACTGCTACAATTTCATTTCATTTCATCTCAGGCCTCTTTTTTTTTTCCAGTTGTGCAAAATTAGACGGAAACTGCATCTTACATTTCATTTCTACAGCTACGTTGAGCCGTTCCCGGATTATGTGATGAATGCTGACATTTGGTTGAACAGGGAGCTGGTAGAGAGAGTCCTTATGGCATGACAGGGAGAAAGATGAAGACGGAAAAAAGCGAGGGAAAGGCCACGAACAGGGGAAAAGAAAAGACAGTGAGAAAAACATCAAGAATGATAGAAAATCCAGTGAGAGGGATACAGCACTAAATGAGTAAAATGATGGCTGAAAAGCAAAACAAAGATGACATATTTGAAAGGAGAAGAAGGAGTTATGGTAATGTGGCTTAAGGGTAAGGATAAAGAGTGCCCTCTAATGGGTAATCAAACAGAAATGAAATTAAATTCCAATGCAATTACAATCAGGGAAGACAGCTAAAAAAAAAAAATTAATATTCATTAATCACAACTGGGAGTTGAAGATCAGCTGAAGTGAAGAGGAATTTATGTGTATGTTTGAGCAACAACTGAATAAAGAGTGAAATGATCGTGGCCTGTCTCAGCCTTGGTGAAGAAAATGATTTAACCCAGACTGAACCTACAAAGACAGGTCGAGAGAAAGAGATTTTTTTTTTCTATGATTGAACTGAGTCTGTACATGAGGGCAGCTCAACTGAAGAGAGCAAGAAATGGCTTGATAATTTTACAAACACATCTCACGTTTTCACTGTCACACACAAACATTCGAGATGCCTGCCATTCCCTTTCCTTTCTTTTAGGGAATTTTTCCTCTTCCCTGAATCTAAGCCCAAAGGCTATGTCTGTATTTGTCCTTTCTTTGTACAGCATTGCTATTCTGAACACCGCATTTGATCAGTGTCTCCACAGGAGACTCTTTTGCCCTCTCCCACAGCTCCATCTCTGGCCCTGCTGGCTCAGCACAGAGCCCACATCAAGTAGACCTCATCATAACTATCATTGTTTTCATTCAGTCACTCTAACTCTGACTTCCAAGGACTTGCCCCCACCTCAATCACTACCTTTTCCCTCATACAATAAGCTCTAACTACCATAATCAGAGGGTGTCTGTCTGCTTCAGCTTTGACTCTTTCACAGGTTTTTATTTTCTTCTTTTTTGTTGTTTTCACATAAAAAAAAAAGTAATAAGCATGGTTGGTGCTTCCATGCAGAGCTCATGACAAGGACATACTGTTCTGATAGTCTTTGTACTCACTGAAGAACAACTGTCCAAGGAACATGAGGTAACAGGGTCTAATCAGCAGAAAATAGAAGAGTGGCAAAATGATTTTACACTCCAAAGAAAATCCTCCAACTCGGGGAGCCCGCGTGATGAAATCGAAGACACGTTTCAAACATTGGGCTTTTGTCTCACCGAGGTGCATTTGGGGAAACACAGACACACACACACACACACACACACACTCTAACATCTGAGATAATATATTATGCATAAATTAAAATTATCCAATGCTTTTTGTAAAAGTGCTATAGGTGCATAAATGTTAAACGTGGGTCATTTTAGCCTGTTTCTATGTGGTTGCTAGGCAACATGATAACGCATATCTGATATAGATAAGAACCTTGAAGGACCTAAGATGTGTCTACGTGCCAATTTTAGTTGCTCAACTCCTGACTGTGTAGGAGGAGTTCATAAACAAACAGAGGTTTCATGTGTCATAATAAGAGATGCCACATTGCTTGTAGCCACGTTATCTTCACTTTCTGAAGTGGCAGACAGAGAGAGGGAGTGACACGAGTCACACACTGTGGGAGAAATCAATATGGATTTGTAAACTCTGGAAAGGCAAAGAGACTCAAACTATATTTTAAAACTGCTAGAAACTGCATGCTGATTCTTACTCGGTACTTAAGTGTTTCCAATGGGGAAAATCTAAAATCATACAAATATCTGTTGCAAAGTGACCACAGAGCCTGTAGACAAGATAAAAAGCAAAACATCTATTACAAAAAGATTCATCAGTTATAATAAGCACTGCTGTTCTCCATCCAGGAAAGTGTGGTCAGGCCACTCCAGTCAAAGAGCTGGGTGAATCTAGATAAACCTCCAATATGCATTAAATTGTCAAGGGAATCAATTAAAATATGATCTCATGCTGTGGTTTTCCGATTGTATCTTTGTACCATTGAGTCATTAAACCCACTAGACGGTAAATCTGTGTGCCTTCACCCCTTTCAATACTCTGCTGACACTAAACGTTTCATAGTGCACACTGTATCTGCTATATGTCAAAGCTTTGCTAGTCTTTCAAGAAAAAGGGGGGGGGGGCACCACAGTGAAGACACAAATCCTCTGTACTTGCTTTGAGTGAGTGTATCCCCTCTTATCACGTTCATGTATACAAACAAACACAGTGATTCTTAGCTTCTGCCTCTGAATCCCCCTGGCTAGGTTATAATGTATTAAAAACAGCATGAGGTTGGTTGGAGATCTCAGTCTGGAATCCTCCTCTAGTGCCTATGTCATGTCTGGTACTGCCTGGGTCCACAATCCAATCAGACAGATGGAGGGCTGTTTGAGAAGCAGAGAGCGGCTACCCCCCTTGCCAGTAAATACTGGCAGCTCTTGGATTTAATTACATTCACAGTATGGTAAACGGAACCCTGCCATGGGCCCCTCAATACACCTCTGGTCTGCACAGCAAAAGCCAAAATTTCTAATAAGTGACTTCTTCATAGAGTGGACAAGACTAATTAAGTGTTATGCATGACAGGAAAATAAGTTCGCTCTCTAAAACTATACTGCTATAAAATGTGGATTTTAGGGACGAGAAAGTTTGTTGAGAATAAAAGATTCAATAATCTGCAGCTATGTTTGAACTGTCCTTTGTGGACCTGGACTGACACCTGCAATGCTTTTAAGTAAGGGTCAATAAGTGACTCAGAAAGGAAAAAAAGCAAGCTGAGAGTTTCTGTGTTCCTTCTAAATAAGCCAAAATTGGAGTTCAGCATTGGTTATTTTCAACGTGCACTGTGACTTTATGCTCCAGTAGCAGCACACGCTCATCATGTGCTGTTAGTATACACTCTGGCCTTACCCCTGTGCGACCCTGACTCTGCTCACCAGGCTCACAACCAGACAAATTACTGTGTCTCCAAGCTGCTCTCTCCTGTGTGCCAAACATTTTCTCTTATATCTACCCCATTCCCTGAAGAGGCGTATGTCTACTAATACCAGTGCAGCCTCAGCTTTCCACCTGCGGGGTCACTGGACAGGTTCCTATGAAGGTCACAGCTGTCAGATCATTACATGAGAGGATTGGGCAGAGGTTTACATTGCTGTCAAAATAACCATTTCATCACTGCCGGGGAAGATGGGAAGGTAGCGCTTCAGCATTTCCACCATCAAATGTTCCTGTTCAGTGTTTGAGAAGTGGAAATGTTGGAGAAGAAACGGGAATTGGCTCTCGCCGTCTCCTTGGTGGGCTGACATGGCTGCACCTCACTCTTCATTAGGGTGGCCTCCTTGTGTGTTTTTGGCAGAGGAGAATTATGGTTGTATCTGATTAGGATGTGGAAAGTAAAGCAGAGCCCTAGAAAGCCTAATTGATTAGACTGCCTTTTGTTATCCCTCTGCTCCCCGCTATACACACATCCTCTTAAATAAAGTGAGATGAATACAAATACTGGCAAAGCAGGACCACACACCTGTCACCTCTGAGCTGCCAATTTAAACCCCATGCTCTGCAGCTAACAAGCTTGATTGTTGGAACAGCTTTAACAGTGGATTTTTAAACTTTTGCCTTTTTGTCCAAAAGTTAAAGCCACAGAAAACACTTACCAGGGAAGACATTACTGAAATAACTTGAAGGACAATTGACAGGAAGGAAAAGGAAGTGAAATGTTTTGGCATTAAAATTCAAAATGAAACTTTTTTATTATTTTTCTAACGGGAAACAGGAAAAGTTACAAGTTGTAATTCTTGTGGGAAAGAACATTGACTTTGGAAAGTTGAAAGCAGCCTCTACACCACAGCTAGTTATGGTCTCATGACTACACTAAAATGAATGCGCCTGCGGCTTATCAGGACAAACAGACAACACATTTTTAATGAATAATTAAAGCTAGTGAAAACATTGGCGCGCATCTTCAGCTATTCTGCGTTCTTGGTGAAACTTGACACTTTCACAAAAAGGCCACTGATTGTATATTTACTTCACAATGACTGCTGCTGGCTGGGTTACAGTATCGTGTCAACCTGAGGGATGAATAGTATTTACAGTCCAGTATTACAGTTGGCTGAAGTGTTACGCCCACATCACTTCCCCATGCCGTTTTGGCTAATCTTCTAACGCTAACGTCACTCTGTTGTAGCTGCAGAAATAAAAAACATATTATTACCAAATCAAAAGTGAACAAATGCAACTGACCATTAAAAAAATCATGAATAAAGTATACCAAGGTGGACCTACATTCAATGTTCAGTTCAATTCATTTTTATTCATGTTGTGCCAATTCACAACAGTCACTTCAATGTGCTTGATATTGTAAGATTAAAAATATTCGAGCGACAAACCCCCTGTGAGCAAGCACTTCGTGACAATGGGAAGGAAACACTCCCTTTTGACAGGAAAAAGTTTCCAACATAACCATGCTCAGCAAGGGACAGCCATCTGCCATGAGCCCTTGAGGGTCAAAACGAAGCGAGCAGAGGGAGACAGGACAAAAGGCAAACTATAGGAGAGAGTCAGAGTTTAATCATTAGTAATGACTAAATGCAATAGTGGTGTATAAACCCACAAGTAAGACTGTAGTCTGAGAGCGAAGTGGGACTATGAGGTGTTTAAGATATGTGACACCTGCAGGATACAAAGGCAGATGAAGTAGAGAAAAAAGCGAGTTGATGTGGGTTGCTGAAAATTCCAGAAATTAACCAAGGCCACAAAACAGAAATATTAAAATTAAACTGCAAGCAGCGATGATTGGGCCCTCGCACCCATGCACAAGTCAACCCCTGGTGCAGTCGAGCTGTGCCACACTTGGAGGCTGCTGTGGTTGGGAGTGTTATGGGCTCACCAGGATGTTGTTAGCTTAGTATGCTACTCAGATGTTGTGTTACTCGGTCGCCAAACATCTCTTGTGCCCATGATGGTCAAAGATCAAATTCCACCGTGCCAGCAGGGTCACGCCCATTAGTTTTGAAAACAATGTAAGACCAATTCCTCAAGGCCTTCCTGGCAAAATTTGAGATGGTTCTGCTCAACCACCTTGGAGCTGTACCTCAAAGTGTAAACATGACATTTCCTGTTCCCACTAGGTGGCACTATGACAAATTTCCTGTTGGGTTTAGGGCATCAGACCCAGTGGACTTTTCTGTTCATCTTGACATGTTACATATGTGTAACAAATGTCATATGTGTACGTGAAACACAGCAGTGGGAATTTAACTAAAAGTGCGCTGTAGACCACGTATTTTAAAGGGCCATGCCCATTAAAATACATGGTTTTCACCAGACCTGACATGTGCGCAAAATTTTATGAGTTTTTGACGATGTTTAGGCCCTCAAAAAAGCAATTCATTTGCCTGAATAATCGAAAGCAATTACAATAGGGCCTTCGCATGTTTTGTGCTCAGGCCCTATTAATGAGGCAGTGATTTAACAAAACATAAATGACAGGAAATATTAACAAACAATCTGCCAAGGACAATGACGGAGAAGGGCTATTTATACACACTGGGCTAAATAAGAGGGTAAGGAGATGAAAGCAGTCACAAACAGGTGAAGACAATCAGGGCAATAAGAGAGAGCAACAGGAAGCAAAACTACAATTAATGCACTTTAGGCTTCAGTGCCCTCACTTCTCATCCATTTTTACTGGGTGACCTCACACACTCCTGAATACTGCTTGCATTGAAAGTTGAGAAAAATTCAGCACCAGTGCAGACATTATTTATCCAAACACTTCCAGTCCAGCTGCTAAACAATGAAATCTTGTTATGCAAATATCCTGAGAGAGCAGTGTGGTTGCCTCTGCAGTTTGGCATCAAAATGCTGCAGAAGTCGATCATTGCAATGAATAATCAACTTGTTGTACACAGTAAAAACCAATCTACATTTCTGCATTTTTTTTTCCATTTCTTCCATGGTTAAAGGGCTTATATGAACAAAGTTACCAACAGTCAGCTAGTGTAGCTAATGTTAGCTGCTAACTGAAGCTTTGCTAACTTGACTTGGCAGCTTACTATTGCTATGATGGTCACACCAGCAAGGATACAAGATCAGGGGTTCAAGTAATACATCCATTCAAGTCCTGCCTAATACACATCACATACCATCAAAATGAAACAGGAAATTAATGTAGAAGATTGATACAGATTACAGCCAGTACAAGGTATCACAAACTCAAACTGTTACCAGAAGCCAAAAAAGAAAAATAGTAACATGCTCAAAAAATCACAAAACTAGGCTTCTAATGACTCTCGTTTTGATCTTCTGCTATCCCACATGCTGACAATCAGGTGTATCAATATTGGACGCAATCTCAATGTAGAGAGATATCGAGATGAGATTCTGCAAACAGTGGCAGCCCCATGTCTTCACAGTTCTGGGTAAAACTCAATCCTCCAAGATAACAATGCTCATCTGGGAGCTTGAGGGTCCTGCGCAGTATCTTAGCTGTTCCCAGTATTGCGCTCTTCTGGACAGAGATCTCCGATGTCATTCTAGGAATCTGCTGGAGCCACTCTCCCAGTTTGGGGGTCACTGCTCTGAGTGTTCCGATTACAACGGGGACCACTGTTACCTTGTCTGTATCTGGAAGTCCCACGGGATCTTAGCTCTATTATCCTCAACCACCTTTGTGGGAGTATCCCACTTTGACCTTGGGACTTCCAGGTCCTACTCAGCACAGATGTTCCTGTATACTATGCCAGGTGTTTGGTTATGGCACTCCTTGTATGCCCTGCCTGCTAGCATCTTGCACCCTGCTGTTATGTGCCGGATTGTCTCAGGGGCATCTTTGCACAGCCTTCACCTGGGGTCTTACTTGGTGTGGTAGACTCCAGCCTCTAGAGCTCTTGCTTAGAGCTTGTTCCTGTGCTGCCATGATTAGTGCCTCTGTACTGTCTGTCAGTCCAGCTTTGTCCAGCCATTGGTAGGATTTCTCTACTCTATATCAGCCACTTCTTCAATCTGCCGGTGGTACATACTGTGCAGAGGCCTGTCCTTCCATGATGGTTTCTGTTCTTCCTCCTCTTCTTTCACCGGTTTCTGCTGCCTGAGGTACTCACTAAGCACATGATCCTTTATGGCCATCTTCCTCTCATATTCATGGATCTTTTCTGGTTCATCTAGGAGAGTGGTTCTGACACTCACCAGTCCTTGGCCACCTTCTTTCCGCTTAGTGTACAGTCTCAGGGTGCTGGATTTGGGGTGAAACCTATGGTAAGCAGATTTCTTGTCTTCGTCTTCTATTTCCTCCTTTGGCCAGCTTATTATCCCAGCAGGGTGTCTGACAACTGGCAGGGCATACGTGTTGATAGCCCGGATCTTGTTCTTCCCATTCAGCTGACTTTTAGGACCTGCCTTACCCTCTGTAGGTACTTGGAAGTTGCAGCTTTCCTAGCAGCCTCTTCATCAAAGGATCAAACTGCATATATTCTATAATAATATATTACCATACTATGTTGTCTAACTATGTTGTCTAAAAGTGATAGCATTTGCTTGTATATCTGTATGTAATAATTGCAAATTTTTCTTTTTCTGTCAAATAGATGATCAAAACCCCCAATGAAAGCTAACCAAAAAGACAACATCAATTATTCACACTTACATTTTTTTACTGCAGCTGTCTGCACTCCAAGAAATCATTTCATTTCTGTCCCTGTGGTTTGGTGCCCTCTCCCTGGCCTTTGGCTTCTTCCTGCTCTCTGAATGCCAATACTTCGGCATTGTTTTTCTAGTGCAGAAAGCATCCCACTGAGCAGGAAGGTGACCATCCCTTGTGTCTTTGAATTGTGTGAATTGTGTGTGCGTTTGTGTGTGTGTGTGTTTCCATTGGATAAGATTACAGAATAATACAGATGTTTATTTTGAAGTCTTTAACTAAAATTAATCAGTTGTTCTTATCCTAAATAACAAATACCTTAAATATCAGTGCCCAATGTCAAGAATATACAAAACATGATGGACTTCAAAAATATCTTTTTACCATTGTCTCGATCCCCCTTTACTTCTATGCTCTTTTAAATAGAACATTATCTTCTTCCCTCCATATATCCTCTATATTTTCTCCAAACCCTCCTGCTGGTATGCTGTGTGACAGCTAAACACTGTTGCCAGCACCCTGCTGATTTTCATCAAAATGGCAAGCATCAGAAAACCTAAATTCCTTCAAGTCAATGTGTACTTAGGAAGAAGAGAAAAATAAGTCGGTTTGGGGTTGTATTATTTACTGATGTCTGTCTGTCTGTTTACTTGCACAGCTGAATCAGTGCAGCATAAATAGGTGATCCACGGGTACAGAAAATTTTATAAAAAAAAACTTGACTATTAAAAGTTTCAGCTTTTTTCTTCATTTTTTTTTCTTAAAACTTGACTGACAGCTGAAATTTTCAAAACAATACGTGAAACCCTTCAAAGCAGTTTGTCACTCGCACACATGAAAAACAGCAATTGTCATTCTTTGTTAGCATTTGTAAATATTTTATGAAATTTAGCCAAATTTACTTTACTTTATTTCATTTAGCAGACGCTTTTATCCAAAGCGACTTACAATGATAGAGCAGTAAAACATTTAAATTGCAACATTAAGAACATTCAATTTAAACATTAAAGCATTAAAAACAATTTGGTTGTGTCTTTGTGGTCAAACTGAGTCCACAAATCAGGTCAAGTCAAGCTCATATTTATACCACGACAGATCAAAGTGCTGTACGACAATCGACAAAACAATTGGGAAAATGAAATTACAAAGCAGGAAAAGAATACAATTAAAACCATAATTAAAACATTATCATAAATGATTTAAAATAACAACCTACATTGGTTACAGACAGCTATAGCAGACAATTTAAAATGCTTAAAGAGAAGGAGTGAGCTTTGATTGAGTTTGTGATGCAGACAACCTGATCTGGAGGGGGAAGTTGTTCCAGGCCTTCAGAGCTGCTGTCGCTACTGTTTGGAAGTACTGACAGCTGCCAGACAGCTGACCTTACTGTAACATCTCTAATAGATACTTGAGGGCAAACCCATGCAAGCAAAACAAAAATCCAAACTCCATGTGTTCCCTGTGTAATGATGCCAAGATAGGTGAAATATGTCCATGTTTCTGTTTAGCAGCCAGCTGCATTATGGACTAAGTGATAATAATGCCTTCCCCAATTTGGCAAATAAAGAATTACAGTAATCCAGCCTGAATGTGATAACAGCATGGATCACCTTCTCAGGGTTATTAAAAAAAAAAAAAATTTGGACTAAGTAGTAGTGTTTCTATCAGCCGAATCATTTAACTCCGAAACCTGTTACTATTATTTCACTGTGGAAAAAATAGTCCATCTAATTGTTAAAATTGGCCGAGCTTGCAGGTGTAAGTCACTAATATGAGTATTGTAAAACATATTTATAGCGTTTGAGTGCAGAAGAGTTGAACATGGTGGAGTCTGCCCAGATCTACATTGTTACAGGGGCTGCAGTCTGGCCATGGAAAAGAAAGATGAGTGAGGATATGTAGTGGAGTAGAAAGGAGAAGACAATAAGAATATAAGAATCGAAGATGCTGATTTCAGCACCAATGGGTATTCTTCCCGTGCTGCAAGGCAGGGCACTGCATGACGAACCAATCAGTGTGTTTAGAAACAGACGTGATTGATGGGGTTTCTGGTGATCCTCGGCACTGCAGCACAGCGTACTGTACTTAGCAGGTTTATGTCTTGTTTCTGTTTTATTTTATGAATTGCTGTGTAAATGTACAGTCTTTCATAGCTTACGTCCATTGCAGGATGCTTTAACTAGCATCACTATTTTTTGTAACAGGGCAGAATGGAAAACTTAGTAGAGTAGGCACTTACTGTTATATTACTGCAAAAACATGTGAAATAAGACTGTAGAAGTTTTTGGGATTGTGCATGTTTACTACAGTGTATTGCTGCATGCATGAGCTGTAATAAAGCAGCTGAGAAAAACTTTTGATGGACAAGTACATAAAAGCAAACGAAAAGATCTGAAAAGCTTTGCCATTGTTCTCAAGTCCTTTCGCCTTAATTTGTGGATGCATTTATTATTATTATAAGTCTGACGGCGTACTGATGTATAGCAGTATCAGGAAGAAAAAAGATGAAAAATGAAAGAGAAAAAAGAAATTCATTAGTGTCTAGGCACAGTTCTTGGGGGATGTGTGCATGAGTGTGCGTCTCCGTATTTAGAGAAATCTTCAAGCATCTCTGATTGAATCAGCATGATATCAGATTTGGTGAAAACATGTGGTGTGCTGTCATCCAACATAGAGCTGTCAGTGTGCACCAAGACATGCAGAGTGTGAATTGTGAAGGCAGCCTCATCTAGCGGATGCCCTCCTGTCTCAGTGGACTGCCACAGGCTCTTTGCTTAATATCACTGGATCTTTTTCTATTACACAAAGTCGTGGCTCTTGAAGCAGAAAACCAAATGAGTGAAGGTTTTACCTCTCCCTAACCCAACACAGGGGACGTGAACGGTGTATTTGTGAGACATAAGAGACGAGCTTTGCCAAACACAAGGGTTCTACTTGTGCTGCTTTTAAAGGCTGCTAGATGATTTGATTTGTACTGATTGCTTCCAGTCCCCACCACACCTAATAATAATGTATTGCGCCTAATCACACCTCATTTGTGACTGTACCATAATTGTACAACAAGCCTCTGGCAGCAAGATTAACAAATTCACTTGACATGCCCTGTGTGCCCGTGTTGCCACAGACTGAGCTTTCCACTGTATTCAATTAATTTGAAGTCCCATAAATGGGAGTCTCTAATGTATTCTTAGCAGAGGAGTACATACAGTACACAGAGAAACATGGGAGCTGCAGGAAGCTATGATCCTGTGACACCTTTTTCTACTCACACTTTTCCTTCTTGCCAAGTATCTCTGCTCCTGCTGGGTCCGAATCCCATGTCGGAATAAATATGTGCTGTGTCCTCGAGGCCAATTTCAAACACTGCTGTTCTTTGAACCAGGATGTGGTTTTATAACCCATATGGACAGTCTTTGTCCAGCTCAACAAAAAAGTATTTCAAAGATATGGCCACAAATGACGAGCTGAGCAGGTTTTCTGCTCCAGCCTGCGCCTTTGTGTTACAGCAATTTTTGCAGGCGGATTTTTCTGCTTCCAAGGTTCCAGGTGCTGACACAAGGCTCTTTCAGAAGTGTGCTGTCCCTGCTGAACCCTATGACAGCTTGGATAAAGAAGGCATCCTTTCCACGTGAACTTTGTTTGGGCAGGAAGCTACTGGGACGAGCTGTTGCAGCCACTGACACCACTGTGGGATACGTCTGTAATTAGGTGATAAGGATCTAGTCAATGCCTTTAAAGATTTTCAATTTGAAACACTATTTCTATGTATTTATTTTAGTTCATGGAGGTTTGTAAGAGTAATTTAATACTGTGGCTACTAATGGAAAAAGTGATTTTTTTTTTCACGGATTTAAATGTTTTTGTTCAAAGGTGAGCATGGACAATGGCTCGCAGGGTCATTTGGGGAATTGATTGCTATTTGATGAGGATTGTGTTCGCATTACTTAAATAACAAAACAAAACAAACAGCAATCAGCAGCATTCATCTTCCACATACCCTTTGTTTTAGGTGAGGGGTGTTGCAGGGAATAACAATGTCCTATGGACTACAGCAAGGGTGAGAGTCAGCAAAACCTGTGCTGCTCTAAACAGGCTCCTACTATCTCTCGCTCTTCCATCTTTTTACAATAGTTAGTGAAAATAATCAAGCATCTGCACGGTGGAGGTTTTATCCAAGATATGCCATTCTTTCCTTGTGGGCAAACCAGCCTGTCAGAAACTGTGAAGACAGTGATGAAGTCTTAATCTGCCATGCTTTTTAACTTTAGTAGCAAAGGTTAAATGTGTGTGTCTGAAACTGACCTCAGGCCTCCTCAAGTTGTTCCAAATATTAGTTGAATCTAAAGAGCAAGTCACAGATATGCTCTAAAGAGTGATGAGCTTTAACAAAGTTGAGTTCATATCCCTCTTTCTCCAGGCTTTGTGGGGATATTTAGACGAAAATGTCTGTTGCGTGTGGTGATCAAAGCTTAAACACGGCCTGTGGCAATGGTGGTGCGACAAATCAGAAAATCCCGCTGACCCTGCATATAAGATTTTTTTGAAACAGAGAGATCTCACCTCGGGCTTTGGGGCCAGTTTTAATTGTTGAATCAGTAAAAGCAACATTTAAGTATGCAAATCTCCAGGAGTGATCAGGCAAAGTGGCTCAGACTGCTGAAGAGCAAAGCTGGGTGTGGTGCAAATATTCATTTAATGCAGTGCACAAAAAAAAGAATTTTTGGGAAAGGTAGAAATTACATGTTATAGCATAGTGCAAACAGAACACACACATACACACACACACACACACACACACGAACCATAAAGTTAATAGATAATCCTCTCAGTTACTATCCACCAGTGAGAGATAAAAAATGACATTCATATTCAAGGGCAGCTGCATTTAACATATGCACTGCAGATGTTTTTGTGTCCTTTATGTAATGAAAGACTAATTATGCAAATTGTCTCCTCTGCCACTGGATCGCTCAGTTGTTTGTCTTACATTTTATCCAAATCTAACACAGAGGTGGGGGGGGGCGGGTGCTACTGTACAGTATGTATTTCATAGCGGGCATGTCAGAGCACACATGCTGCTTAAATGTAATCTCTGGGATTTGGTGTCAGGATTTAAGGCCCAGCAAAGTAGCATTAAACATATGCAGATACGTGCTCAAAAACACCTAAAGCTTTGGTGTAGCTGAGCTACTTATGAATACAAAACAAGCTCAAACATAACAGCTTTATTGAAAATAATAAATAGTTTTTGGGGTTTTTTTTTTTTCCTCACAAACTGTTTCAGGTAACGTGTTGTTAAGCACCTACACTATTTGTAATTGAAGACACTGTAGTGAGAAATGAAAATCCTGATGAGAAAGTCACTTCTGTAAATCCAGTTAATCAGTCACAGAGAGCCGAAAGCGTGCAGTTACCTGAAGCATCGCACAAAACCACTTAATTACAGTTGCTGTTGATATAAAGAGCTGCGATGTTGCACTGACGAGAACTGCTTGCAAAATTCGTGACCAAGAGAGATCCGGCTGTCATACCCATTTAACACTCTGCACATTCACCTTGTATCTACATATAAAAAGCCACTGGGATCAATATGGAGACACAGTGGGTTGTTGGAATGGAAAATCAATGGCCACAAACATTCATTACGGGAAAATCAGCACAGACGGTTTGTGCTTTTACTGCCTGGGGTCAGGTCAGTGTGTTGCAGTGTCAAAGAGTTCACCTCTGACGCACAAGAATGAGTTATCGGAGCGCCACTTTTATCTTCTTCAATAGGCCTTTTTATGTGGGTTTCAGCACTGCTGAAAGGAGCCAAGTTAAAGGCAGTAGGAGATGCAAACACTACACATCTTTTTTACTCCCAGGTATGAAATATTAAATGGAGTTTTAACGATAGCTGTGTGCACCTCAGCAGGAATCTGACAGCTCTTAAAATACAGGGCAGGGGTTGGAACACAGAGAAATGGAGGGCTGAAGAAATACACAGAATTAAAGCTGGGGGGGGGGGGGGGCATTTTTGTCTGGAGAAATTGAAGCCAGCTCCCTACTAAAGATTTTGGTTTAATATTGTATAAAAATGCAGCGTGGTCATGTGTTTATTATCTGTTTGAGGGGGTATGAATGATGCTTCTTCCGAAATCCGAGTTATTTTGTTGCGTGGTTGCTTCGTAATAGCTATTTCATTTAACTGCGCAGATATAATTGGTGCAAGAGGGGGAAAAATTGATGTCTAATCCCCATCCTTACTCTCCCTGTCTATCTTCCTTTTCTCTGTCTTCCACTTTTTTTTCTCTTGTCTCTGGATAGCAATCAATAGTTATTATCTGCTGAGTGTCGCGATAGCACTGCACAGAGCCCCCATTCTGAGTTGATGGTGCTTTTTCATTATAGCTGACACTAGTCTAAACAAAGCAGGCCTATTTCCCTGCCACCAGACAAACACAGTCTCCATAATGGCACCAGATAAAAGAGAAGCAGGAGGGAAAATTGAGTTTCACATAATGGGGAATCAGTAACTCGGGACTACTTCTTTGCTCGCTCCATTTTTCCTTTTTCCATGTCTTTCTGTGGAGTATTTGGCTAATACACAAACTGATTGGATGTTAATTTCTTACATCTTACCAATGGTCTTTCCATTTGTCAATAACAACATTTTTTTTTCAGCCATCGTCAATCCATCTATTCATGCAGTTGTCCGTCGGTCTGTCCATCGGTTTGTCCTACCATTCATCTGACTGTCAGTCGATAGGTGCGTAGGGGGTAAGGTTGTTTTGTTTTGACGGGGTTGTTGTTTCATAAAATAAATAAATGATATCTGCGCGGCAGAGTGGAAAGCATAACGAATGGCAGTTGGAGAAAAGGCAATTTAGGGAGAAGTGCACTGGCTGGCAAAGGAACAGAATGGGTTTTTACTGTGAAGTATAACCAATGCATTACAAAACACATCACCAGAGGTTTATTGAAAAAGCCAAGTACCCCTCACCCCCCTCCTATGAAAATGGCCAACATTATCATGGCCTACATGGTTAGGCACTGAAAGTCACTTTCAGAAAGTCAAGGGAGAGGTTTTTATTGCAGCGGCACTATGAAATGGAGCCCCAGGTGAATGACAGAGCAAGAGGTGGTTAATCTGCAGTGCAGCTACACATGTAGATGCAGATAGGTTTCATGACACATGGCACGGAGTCGCTGTTGGAGAGCGACATTGTGATATTTTATTTACAGACAATAAAAATTTGCTATCATGTGTCTTTCCCGTATAAATCAGAAAGAAAGCACCACTTAAAAATTTGCAGTGGGCAGCTCACTAGGATTTATCTGCTATAGTAAAATCGTACCCAGCTTACACAAATGTCATCCTTCTTGCTATCCCAAATATCATCAAAATAATTTCTGGTTTTATTATTAATATTTTCTTATTAGTGGAAAAAAATATAGAAAATCCTCTTTCGCATGCAAGCCACTCAAATGGACTGGCTGACATTTGACAGGCTGAAGAGTCAGCAAAAGCACTAAAAGTAGCTTAGAAGGTTAGAAGGTGTTTTATTGCCAGTGTCATTTATTTATCATTTAGTAGCAGTCTTAGATAATCCTGCATTTGAATGAACTATGATACAAATACTGTATAAAGGTAAGTTCTCAGTGTGCCAGAGCCTGCTAGTTAATTAGATATAACCAGCAGAATGGCATTTGGAAGAAAAAAAACTGCAGAAATGTGGAGTTATATTCTGTATCTCTGTGTGTATGGTGCTAACTGTATTAGTCCTATTAGCACTATTCCCTGTCCCATCTAAATGTACTCCAAATTGTTGTTATCTAGAGTAGCCTTGTTTGTAACTTAATTTCAAATCAGCTATTACTACTGTTTTAAAAATACAAAAATTTTCATATAACTGATTTTTGTCTATTTTGGTTTCTGTGCTCCTGTTCACGCTACCTTGGCTAATTATAGCTGAAAGCTGTGTCTTTGCAAATTAAAAGGCAGTCAAAGTCAATCATCAGCTTTATGCAGTGACAGAGTGACAACCAGTATGTGACTGGTCTGTTGTATGAACTGCCTGAAATTACATATCTGTGAGGATGTTTTTAAGCTGTCAGAGAATAATTCTAGCTTATAAATAGAGCTTTTGCATTGGTAAATGGCTGTTATTTGTTCATTTTTCTCCAGTTTACATGTTTTCGGTTTTAGAATATGTCGACTGTTGATTTACACAAACAATGAATGAAGTGCTTTTTAACATTAGCTTGAATCTCAGTACGTTTTCCCCTCAAACTGCACTGGATCTATACATCTATACAAAGGGACATGAACTGAGCATTATCAGAGCTACACAGACTGCACTACACTGTGTCCTCTGTGCTGTTCATTTGGAATAATAGAATGTACCTGCTGTCACCAGTGTCTGGAAACCAGATTGGGTAAATAAAGTTGTTGCATAGAAGCAGAGGAGCTTCAATTTTCTCTTAAAATGTTATACTGAGGCAGGGTGACTCTTTGGGTGTAAAAAGCATGCTAAGCAGTGCTAGGAAAATGACTGACAGACATTCAGGCATTTCCACATTAACGCCTGAAGCCAGAAAAAAAGTCTGTCCTTTGCTATAAAAAAGTGTTACTGTGTGCCGTCTTTGTACTGTACGGTGCTGAGAGAACGTACTGGATTAGACTAGCAAATTGTTCTCTTTTTGTTTACTGAATCATTGATATTAACAATGTTATGTATTGCATATTATCATAAAGAACGAGTTACAAAGTAGTAGAACTCTCCCCGTTTAAAACCAAAAAGACAAATCCATTTACAATTCGGTGCCCAGGTGCTCTTGTTCCTACATCTTGCACTTGAGCATTTGCAGTGAACTCTTAACTTCCTCTCATGTGTCTCAAGGATTGTTCTGCAAAGTGCATCATGTGAGTGAGTCCTCCTCCTGGAAGCAGTGCAGGGCTGCACAAGGGGATGGCCTTGAAGGGGTGAGCAACCAAATTTACATCATGTATGGTTTTTGGTTGGTGAAATTCCAAATCTTTCTGAAATCACCTGATTCAGACAATCCACCACAATACCGCCATAAAACACTGATATGAGAGTCTGCTGAACTCAAGCTAAGGTTCAACTGTAAAAGGTTTGAATGCTCACTTTACAAATTTAGTGGCTTACTCCAATGCAACCATTGCTTATATTGACCAGACCCTCTTGGCTCTGTGGGACTCACAACTGTTTGTGTGGAAGCAAAGGCAGGTATTGTGGCTCTATGAGCACTGTTATAGAGCCACAATACCTCGTTTCTTTGATTCATCCACAGTGTTTGTTCCTCCATGCTGATGATCTGAGTATGAGATTCATATCTGTCTGTCTGAACTCCACATTCCCCATCACAATATGAAATTCTCTTACTGGGTAATAGCCATATTATTTGCTGAATATTGCATTAAACTGCTTTGGTTGCCATTGTGTTGTGTGTCTGAGAGAGCGCATGAGTTCTTCTACATGCCTGGGTGTTTTCTTGCCATTCTGATGCTGTGTTTATGTGTTTAACAAGTGTTTACTTCAGGAAGAGATATCATGCAGGGGCCATAGGTGATGTGTTGGTAATCTGAGCAGCAAAAATAAATAATGTAATGATGATAAGATTAGCTGTAGCCCCGTGTTTGCTGACTGGCTGAAGAGAAGGAAGGGTAGCACCTATAAAGAGAAATGGAAGAATCCCACTATCAGCTGTGCTTGCAAAAATAAATGTGCTGTAGTTTGCTTTCTATACATATTACAAATTAAAGGGAGACAATGTATGAAGGTGACCCTTCAATAGTTCGTGATCATGTTGAGACAGTGGAACTAAATGTCAATATTTTGCCGTAAGTGTCATAGATTTAAAGAGAAATGCAATGAGATGAATCTTGTGGGAATGTTTTGCAGAATAAAGTACAAACTTGCAATGAGCTGCAAACATTTGAATTATATAACAGGTCGGAGTCACTTATGGTTGTTAAAAAAAATAAAAAAATTTTAACAACCTGATTTTTCCAGGCTGTGATGAGCTGACTCGTGCTGCTGCTGTTTCTGAAGATTTTTTTTCTTTCTGTGGATTCAGTTAACTGTATTCTACAATATATCAACCCAGATTACATGAGCCATTATGGCTGCTTCCCAACCCCCAGCCAGTATAAAATTAGGATAATGATAGAACTTGACAAGTGTTACTTCATCAGCTTATATTCAAATTGATGTCTTCTTCCAGAAGCGAGTCCTGTTACTCAACAGCCCTATTGAATCTAAATCATCTAAAAACTTATATTTGCAGTGTTTTGCATCATCTAGGCATTATCTAGCTGTTTTAAACACTGAATTTAAAACCATTTGCCACTTCAAAAAGAAATGCTCACGCCACTTGTGCAGGACTAGCTACACGGCAAATATATTACAGGAATAAAAAGAAAAAAAGATGCTTGCAGGCAGGATGTTGCAGGGACTTGACTGTGTCTATGTGGCATCAGCTAAAAGCACTACCGAACTGCAGCACATCAAAACTAGACTTGCTCTGTGGTGTTTTGTGTTAAACTGCCTATCAGATTTAAACACTCATTAACTCAAGGTGTCAGAACACTGATTAACTGCTTTAATCTCTGGTCTTCACCTTTCTGCAATCCTTCCTGTCTGACAAAAATTTTACGATTGTTACTTCCACAGTGGTCGTCAAAGCATGTCCCACTAGCTGCCAGTGATGAGAAGCAGAGGATTCCTAGAGAAAGCAGCAATATCACACTATACCCCACACTACTAGCATACATTATATTAGCATTTACTCAACAGCTGCATGTATTTAAGGCTGAGTTTGTTTTAAATACTTTAAATGATATTTAATCTACTGTAATGCATCATATTCTATAAAATTATATGTTTGCAGTGTCACTGTCCTATGAAGAACGCATATCTCTGAAAACACACCATTTAATGAGTTCAGAAAAACCTTGATTTAAATGTATATTAAAATATATTAATATAATTTAAGAAAAAATGTAGTTGAATTAAAAGGTTTGAGACATGGTTTGCATTTAGCCAACATGCTAATAGGAAACGCTGGCGCAGCCTGCACTTGTCGAACTTGCAACTCAGCAGGATAGGAGCTGGTGTCTTAATTCTGTGTAAAAGAGTAATTAAAAGTTTTTCCCTGCGCTCAAAGTCCTTTACATCACATATGCTGGCCAAGGTGAATAACAAGAAAAAACATATTGGTATTTATCGGACGATAAATCACAGTGTGATTTGTTCATTTACGTCATACTGCTACTGCTATTTTCACACATATCTGCAGGGGCAGCTTGTCTAACATGCTGGTCTCCCATCAACGAGCACAGCCTTTGTTAACACCACACAGACATGCCCACAAAAATGACTGACATCAGAGGGAGTGGTTCAAAGACAAGCTAGCATTCACACGAGACCACGTGATGGCAGTGACCTCCGGGTGGACGCAAGCAAGCAATGGTAGATGCCACAGGCATGAGAACTCTGTACAAAAGGAAGAAGCCCATTAAACACAGGTACTCACAGGATGACTGGACATTCAGCAATCAATAAACCAATGGATCAGCTGCTATCACACACACTAACTATAGTATACATGCATATTTCCATCGTATAAGTAGTAACAATGTTTTAGTCCTTTATAGACACACAAACTACTCACCCTTCAGCAAGGTCACTGACAACACTGCTCAAATCTAAAGTCCTGGCAGTATATTCGCCCTGCTCTCTTCTCTCCTTTCTCTATTGAGCATCACTTTCTTCCTTTGGCTGGCTAAACAAAATGCCATTGCACATTGCCAATGCAACCAATCTACTGTATAAGATAATCAGTGAAGAACAAATTGTTGGAGAGTTGATGTCAACAGGTTTACAGGCATTTTGCACAACAGACAGAGAGCCCCCAATGCTAATAGTCAATTGTGTATCATTTTTGATTGATAACAACCTGCAGTCATCTGTTGTCATTTTCAACAAGTCTCTCACACAACTCCTGAACTGTCTCTCAAGCTTCTGGCATGGACTTGGTCTTGAGTTCACCTCACAGAGTTTCAGTGGAATTCAAGTCAAAGCTTTGTTCAGGCCAGTCAATAATGGTCACTTTGGCCTTCTGGAGGTACAGTAGTTACAGTCATGCCCGAAAGTATTCATACCCCTGGCAAATTTTGACGTAAATTTACTCTTATTTAACCAGAAATTATATTTTTGACTGGAAATGACACAGGCATCTCCCAGGAGATAATACGATGATGTACAAAAGGCATCATTGTGGGAAAAAATATTTCTCAGCTGTTAGTCACATTTGAACAAAAAATGGCATGTCAAATTTGCCAGGGGTATGAATACTTTCGGGCATGACTGTATACACCAGGAGTGATGCATGTTTTGGGTCGTCATGTTGGAAGACAAAGCACTGACCCAGAACACTGTGTTTCACTGTGGGGACAATATTCTTTGGGTTAAACCTGGGGGGAAAAAAGGCAATAATTATGCTATTGTGTGCAAATAGAAATAATTTATGTATTCTAAAGAAAACTAGTCAGGAGAGGAGGGGGCGGAGCAAAGAGTACTGTACCTGCATGAGAGGAGCAGTGTTTGCACAAATGTGTCTACTTCTTGATGAAATAGAAGGAATGTACAGTTAGAGGAGAGAAGCAAACTAAAGCACTGATCCTATCATGTAGTATTGAGCTGATGCCAATGCCACATTGGTACTGGTACTATCTGAATTGACCCACTCTTTTCTTCTTTTCTTGGCTTGGCCTGACAGAATGCCCATGTAAGATGATGAATCAGAAAATTGACTGCCATACCTGAACTGTAAAATCGATCTTGAAGCACTGCTCGAATACGTTTAACAAGCAGCCGCACATCTTACACAACAGTGTGACCAGCACCGGTCTTATCTCAGGACTAACACTTAAAAGTTAAATAATTGTTCTGTCTTTTATGTGTTTTATGTTAAACGTTTTTTGAAATTGTTTATCTTGCCTCCACTGATGTAGTTCTCTTAAGCCCAAGGGCTTTGAAGATTATGGACCCGGGGTGCGCAGCCGATGGTACAGACCTATGAAGGCCAACACAGTTTACTGTTGCCTCATTTCAAAGCTGCACACCTGTGGCTGTCGGGCTTTCAATTTGATGTCTTAAAGACCAAGGACAGCTTGAAAAAAAAAATCAGAACCACATTTTTTCCTTCAATCATTTTTCACGCGGCATTATTAAAGATCACAAATCACCTCAAAAGATTTAGAAAAAAAAACTCTGAGCTGAAAGCCAAATCGAATGCAACGCGAAACAAACAAAAGGCGTTTTGACAGATACAGACATTAAGATAATCCGGCATGGACAAATGGAGCTCTTTGAATCTGACTGAATCCACTGAGTGACGCATAAGAGAAGACAATGTATCAGACTGGTAAAATGAAAAAAATGGTAAAACATAAAGAAAAGGATGAAATGTGAATAAACATAAGCCTGTGACAGCATGTGCCACAGCCTCAAACAAATTTGTGGCAGACCTGCTGCCCCTCTGCACCATTTGATCACCCCAGAGGATTCTGAGTGTCTTCAGCACTCTCTTATCATCACACAGTGCCCTGCCACAGTGTGACAGGTCAGAGACCCATGTTGCTGCTCCCTGACAGGGCACATCAGTGGCTGGAGAGTGAAGTAGCATTCAAGCAGATGGAGCATAAAGCCGTGTGCACATGGAGCTAACACGCACAGGCAGACATGTTGTACGTATGGAATGCAAATAAGTGGGAACTGTGTGCAGTGATTGTGTGAGTCAACAGTTTCTTTCACAGAACGGCGTTAAACAACTTAAACGTTTGAGACAGAAAAGCAAGACAGAAAACATCGCTTTTAATGCATTTTGAGCTTAATCAATCAAAAATGTTTGCGTTTCCTGGGATATGAATTTATTTGTAAGCTGTTTCCATTGCAAAGGACTCTAACAAGCAACGTGGAGGAGATGCAGCTCAACCAATCTTTGCATCTTCTTAGCTTTTCTACCCAAAAGCAGCCCCGTTAGTCGATGTTGCCGGGGACAAGAGATGTTGATCCTTTGTGTTTCTTTTTATACAAGATTGTTGGCAACTTTCTAATTACAGTAAACACTGAAGAGAACAAAATCATACAGCTAATCAACCATTACAATAGTAATGCAATCTTGCATCATTGTTGTAATTATAATTTCTTGTTTATAAATACTGAGCTGTACATCAGTATTACTGTGTTGAGAAATCAATGTTCCTTCATTATTATTATTTTTTTCATCATATTTTATATTTCTTGCCCTTTTTCCTGGCTGGTTTACGCACCTCTGCCAGCACTTCCATAATTCTTTGATTCTTTGTATCTTGTGCAGGAGGGAAGCTGCAGGGAAGGCTGGTTAGTGCGGTGTGCATTCATTTGCTTGAGTTCACTTTAATTCAGTATTAGCACGTGCGCTTTACAGGACTTTACTTGATGTTATGATGGAGATATTGGTAGAAGACTGAATCAGATATGGACATTGAAAGGTTTTTATTATTAGTTCTTTCAGGCAACAAAAACACAAGAGGCTTTTACTCTAAATAAAGCATGACCTTAGTGTTAGGTCTTTATTATTTCATAGATGGTAGTGCACAGTGTCAGCATGCATTTGCCTTTTCCATTTCCTCTCCCTTTCTCATCATCTCAATTTCAGCCTCAGGAGAGTTATTCTGAGAAACAGCTAAGCAAAGAACAAATTCTCTCTCGTTGTTACTGTTGACTTATTCAATTATTCGACCAGGTGGCAAATGGACACAATCTCCACAAATAGAACCCTCAGCTCTGAATGATTAATCGTGAAAAGCCTGGTGGAGAGTGCTACCTGCAAGAGCACTTGGCTCTTTCTGTATCACCCACACGAACTGCTTGGCTGCTGTTAAGATAAATCAGATATATGTGAAGCAATAAGAACGAGGATAATGCTCACCATTTTTACTCACATATGCACAGCACACGCCAAATATCACCGATACTGCCAGTGTGTCAAAGAATTTAGTGCATTTTAAATGCCTCATTTAATAAGTGTCACCTATGTCACTGTGCTGCACATACTACAGAAAATACTGATCCATGTTCATACCAAAACTGCAGTTCTGCAAGTTGCCAATTAAGGCTGCCTCTCCAATGTATCAGTTCCCAAAGATTCTACTTCACGGCAGTAATAAACATTTACATACAAGGATAAAAAACAGTTTTGGTGTCACGTTTCAGCAAAACAGAAATGCAAGACTCAGGCAAATCAGGAAAACTACAAATTTACCTTTTTTTTATTAAGGTAGGAAGCCACAATCCACAAATGAGTAAAAATAGGACGACCTATATCCAAGGAATTCCAAAACATGAACTGAGAGGCGCGAGGTAGCCAAGACACAAAGGAACATGAAAATCAAATATAATATTAAGCAATCTAACAAAGTGAAGCCCAGATAATATTAATATGGGGTTTTTTTGTTAGTCTTTTTAAATAACGTTCCCTTTTAAACTTCATTCGTGTTACCAGTGTCACCACTTACCAGCTGTCTGTTGGGCTTCATCTCTGCTAATTCAAGTCACTGAACTGGATCTACAAACCAAGTGTGGGAGAGATGCAATATGTCTTGCTCTGCAGTTAATTGTTGTGTGCACTCTAATCCTAACACTTAAGCCACTTATGGCTTTATAAAATGAACATGGCTGCAGCTAAAATGTCAATGCTTACTCTATAAAAAGGACTTCATAAAGCATCTTTAACTGCTAGTCTTCACATATATACACATAAATGAATTCAAAGCGTTTTCACTGTGGCCTCACAGAAAGAAGGCTCTGGGTTTGAGCAAGCCAGCTAACTGGGCCCTTTCTCTGCGGAGTTTGCATGTTCTCCCTGTACTTACATGGGTTCTCCCTTAGTCCAAAACCATCCATACTGCATCCTGGAGATCAGTAACTGCCATCAAAGAATGGAAAAATGCTGAATACAAATAATAAAAGACTATATTATAAATATTATAAAAATGATGTCTAAACTTTATAAAAAAGCTTCACGATAAAACAAAAAAGACACAATCAAAGCTTAATAATTAATAAAAACAGCAAGATAAATAACCTAATCATCATAAAATTAGGATGCAAAAATATTTTTATTAGTAATATTAGAGGTCCACAAAATAGTCATGCATTCAGTGAAAATGACTAGCAGCCTGAAAGAACTTCATTGCATATTGGATTTAGTTTTTTCCATTACTTTTTCATTTCTCCTGCAGAAAATCACAGCGTCTAAACTCTTGTACTCTCGATCTGAAGTATGCATGAGATGTGCACAATCTTAATGTGCATTCTTCCTCTCTAAACCCATTAAATACGTGTATCTCTGTGTGGGTAACAGCATATGCATGGGTTTTTGTGGGCGCATATTTTTACACATTTGTCCCCTGGTGTTGAGTTTACATAGTGTTCAAATTCACTTCCAAGCATAAAAGCAGACACATGTGTGAGTATGTTTTGGTTTTGTTGTTTAATGCTGTGACAAATCCTCTACACTCTTGTTCTGAGGTTGTGTCGTAAAAAAAAAAAATGGCTCTGGCACAGGGAGTGATGCCGGGGCATCAACCTGCTCCACTGCCACCTACAGTGCTGGGTTGAAGTATTCCAATGAGTCAGCCAAAGCAGTGAGTGGAACCAGTGGCAGTGTGATTAGTCTGGCTGGGGGGTAAATGAAAACCATTATCAAGGTTTTTCTCTCTGCCCAATCCTAATGCAAAGCACAGGAGAGAGGTGATTTGAATTGCTAAAGCTGCTCTGGTGACGCTCTTTTGGCACTGGACAATCTCGTTCAGAGGCTGGGCTTTTTCTTCTTTTTTTTGCGTGTTGATTTTGTTTTGTTTTGTCATGTGTCTTGAAATGAGCATCATTATTAAGCGTGACACTCAGTGGGCTGATGCACTGCTGCGCGGGTCCTGCAGTGCGGCCATCTCGTAATTTTGGTACAAAATGTGACGAAGATAAGCCATTTAATTTAGCACAGCAATGAATAAGAAGTAAATAGACAGATGTTATTCTGAATACCTTGGAATGGCAAGATAGATTTTTGCAGATGTTAATTAAATAAAGCATCTCGCTGAGAAAGCATCATCCGCATTGCATGTCATACTTTATCAAACTGTTCTCGCTGAAGAAGTAGCAATGCCAGGACTTCTGCTATCAGCATTTATTGAGCCACATATGTGCTTTAATCCCTTAATATGGATCAGTTGCAGTTGTGATCTCAAATGGTTCAGCTTAGTGTGAGTTGCGGCTTAGACTGGTCTGCAACTTTGGTTCATAACAAGACACACACGCAAGACAATGAGGACAAATCTGAGCTGAGCCGACATCAAAGTTTTCTCATCATTCCAGTATAGAACATTAATCAATGTGAGGCCACGAGACGTGTGTGTAGCAGTGAACTGAAGTAAAACAGATTATACTGTGCACATGCTGATCACTGATGTGATGTGAATTTGGTGAATATTTGTCTCAAGAACAGGTTCTTGGTCTCATTATGGCAAAAAATACTTGCAAAGGAGATAATCTCGAGATGTTTTATCTGTGGAGTTGAAAGATTTGAAATATAAAAAGGCAAAGCCACTCGCCTTCTTCATTTAAACAATGGCAAAGAACAAAGGTATATTAAAAAAAAAGATCCCAGCAGGAACATTTATCAGAATATCATTTGTTCAATCTTCAGCTCCTTGTTCAGAGGCCAGATCTGTTTTGGAATATCCAGACTACATATACACATACACACATGAAATTTGGCGAATCAAATGGGACTCTCTCGGTCTTTAAGCTCAAATCAGATTTCACTCTCTCTTTTGCTTCAACAAAAACGCAGCCACAGCATCAAATACAAAAGGTTGGAAATGCTGAACAGAATCCGTGCTGATACCAGCAGCATGTCGCAGAGCCCAACATGAAGAGCAGCAGTCGACCTACAGAAGCTGAACAGGTCGGTTGCCGCACCCCAGCTTGACAGTGCGACTGCTTTGTCTTGTGCCTCCGCTTTGGAAAACGAACCCCTACAGGGTTACAGCGGTAACACATGCAGATAGGCTGGACACGCGAGTTCAGTCTGATCACGTGTCACCGTGGACAGTAAGTCTTATAGATCTGATTTACCACACTGCTTAACCCATCTGTGTGTGACAGCTAGCATGCTCAACCGCTGTGGCTCCCATGCCTGTGCAGGTCCACACCACTGGTTTTACTGCTGCAGCCAGCTAAAGGAGAGAGGGAGCACTAGAAAACACAGCACTTGACCTAATGTTCTGTTTTAATAACTATAATTATAGCCTGTATTACTTTCCTTCTGTGGTGTCCACAGTCTCATTCAATAATGTGCAATGGTTTAAAGTCTGTGTCGAATTCAGACACGTCCTCCAGGCAGAAGCCAAGTGAAAGGTGTCAGTTATGTAATGCTGCTGGAAATATGAGTCTCAATACAGTTTCCTGTTTATTTTTTGCTGACAGCCGTTAAAAATAATCTCTATGCTGAAACTCGACACACCGCCGTACCGAAGTGTGTGTCGAGCTTGTGTAGCTGCTCCAACCTGTTAACACGAGTCCCAAAGTGAAAAAGAAAGATGTTCGGCGATGCACAGCCAAGGTAGGAAGTGTGGCCTGCAGCATAACCCTTCTGTCATTATCAGCTCCTTTTTCTACTTGCCCTGCTTCCTCACTCAACTGCTTGGACTCAGCTCATTAGCTAACCTGTGCTTGCATTTTTCCACAGTCACTCTTTGCTTGATTGTCCTTGTGTGTCAGCCATTACAGCATTCCAACAACACTTGGTTTGCCTGCCTGTGTTTTGCTTCTGATCAGTTTTTGCATGTTTTTTTTTATTTTTTTTTGGTCACCAAGCTCAGCCTTTAGCTTGGTTTGCCTGCTCGATGTGTAGCAGTCTTGTACTTACTCTTACTGTGGGTTTTTTTGTTTGCTTGTTTGCTTTTTATATTCCTGCCACTGTGTAATGCTTTAATGCTTTAGAGTCAGTCATTTGTAAGCTGCCAACATACAAGTCTGAAAATCTATTTTCACATATAGTGTATGTGCGTGAAATGCATTTTTAGAAAACTGTCCTGTAAAAGTTTTAGTCTACGTACCAAATAATAATTTGGCTTGTGTGTAGACAACTGTGTAATTCTCTTTTAATGAACAGTGAAGCATAGTGTTTTGTGCAAAGCTTAATTGTCTAAAAGGGACAATTTAAAACGATGAAAGGGACTAATCCTAAAGATGACACACTTGCAGGGGAGAACAAAAGCTTGCACGAGAAAACCTTTCTTTGGCAAACACGATAAGGAATAATTTAGGCTCTACGCAAGAAAGCTCATTGTTAGCAAGAGGGTTAGTACACAAAACGGTGACAATGTGTTGGGAACAGCGCAAAAATGGCAGAAACACTCGGGCTCGCTACTTTCAGCAAATTCCTGCTGGCTTGCTTAGTGAATGACTACATCTGTTTACTGTTTAATTGCCAGGAAGCAAGGTCCCGCTCTGTGCCTCGTTCAGCCTTTCCCTTATTTTTTACCTGCTCATATCCTTTGTTTTCTCTAGTCTCCCAATTTCATGGCTGGGCATTCTCCCATGTATAATTCATGAGTGACATACTTGTTTTACACACCACGTACCAACAGCCATGTTGTGGTGCCCTGAGGGGGTCTCAGCTATGCCAGCCTGTAATCTGCTTACGCACAGAGCAACTAGCTCGCAGCTCTCCTCGCCAATTACACTCAATTCATGGAATGGCCCTTTCCCTGACACAAGGTTGGTTGTGATCATCATGTCCTTCAAAGAGGCATACACAGAGAGTAGCAACATGGCATACATGTTTATGTCTGACAGGGAGGTAATTGGTTGAGTGCTCAGTGTTGGGGCACAAACAGATAAAAGCACCTCTCTAAATTTGACAGTTGCTCTACTCAATGCAAGGTCAGAAGGCCTAGGTAACATCACCACGCAGTGACAATAGAGCTCATTCACCAAGTTAACGACTGAAATCTATGCAGCTAACAGCAATTCGCCAAGAGTGCTCACAATTCATTTTGCACAAACAAAACGATCCTAAGCTGTGTGCACCAAGCCTGCACAAACATAAGCACACACCCTAGACAGTGCAGGTAAATGGGGTAGAATGTAGTGCTACGTGTTGGGTAATGAGTGCTGATTGTTTGTGACGGGGCTGTAGTAAGGCTGATTTCCCAGCTGAGGAATGGGGGCTTTGTACACATCACAGGGCTGTCAGAAAAAGACAGAAAATGGGCCCATAGCTTCACTGCTCTTCAGAAATAGACAGCCAGAACCACTTCACTATTTAGCTTCAGACAGCAGACGCAGGCAAAGTGACGGTGTGAGCATTTTAAAATATTTTTTTGATGCAGTTCTAGTCTATTTGCATGGAAATGTGCGCTTGTTATTACATATCTGCCGTGGTTGTTTGTTATTAAAAGGCACCGAAAATTACTGCCTCACAAGCTGTGTTTATTCTGAATATTGTGTGACACATGGGCATGCAGCGGAAAGATTCATTTTCACAACTATAAAGACATCTTCCACTTTAAGTGTTAAACTCGGCCTTTAAACGTTTAGAATGCTTAGTTCACTGCAAAGATGATTTCTTTGTTTTTACTTTCATTGTGTCAGGATCATAATTCTTTTGATTGCTGACCACATAAAATGAATGGCTTTTGTTTGCATGTATTACATTACGGCCTCGACTTTAATCAGTTTTCAACATAGATATCCTTACTTGATGACACATAGTCAATAATTCATTGATCTTGGTGTGTTTTATTCATAAGTCCTACTGTCTGACTATCACTCTATGGATGACCCCTTCTGAATGTGTGATGAGAGCAGCAGCTTGTTGTGATTAAGCTATCTATACTGATAACGTATAAGAAACCATGAGCACAAAAAGATTTACAGGCTAAACATACACTAGTCACTTTATTAGGTGAGTCTGATCAGTTGTTGTTTAATGCAAATATCCAAACTGCTGATCACATGGTAGGAACTAGGCATCTAGGTGCATCTAGGCATACTGTATAGAGGTGGTCAAGACAGACTGCT
>VOQJ01008482.1:2699-18873 GCA_015052665.1 Apistogramma diplotaenia
CCCCACTCTACACACACACACACACACACACACACACACACACACACACACACACACACACACACACACACACACACACACACACGGTAGGGAGGGAGGCACACACTCCTTCACTCTCTTCCTCTCTCGCTGCCTCGCTCTCCCTTTTTGTCCTCTGACAAAGCTTGACAAACCACATGTGACTTGGAGGGCTTAGCACCAGGGAATTGTCCCCCTCTCTCACCAATTCACACGCAGTTCAAACTCTAAAGAAGCAGCCATATTGATTTTTAATGATCCAAGCCAGTGGTAGACCCTCTCACTGCTGAGGAGATGAAGGGTAAGCTAGATGGAAAGAAATGGAGAGGGGTGGATGAGCCGGGTCACTTTTCTTTCATTGGTGCTTGTTGAAAAAAAATTTTTTTTACAACCACTTTTTAATAGGTTAAGTTTTCAGAGGAGGGCGATCATGTTCTCAAACTTTCTCTTTTATGTTGGGCCAATATTACCTGACATTTTCCAGTCACATCTGGAAGTTTAGTCTATCTTGTTTTAAATGCAAAGCTTAGGTCTCAGCTGCTGGAGCTGCTGTGATGCTTTTGGACAAGAGCCCTCGCACTTGCTGCCATCAGGTTACCGAGAAAAAGATGTTTCTGAAATATAACTATTCATTTTCTGATATTTTTCCCATAAAAATAAAGTGATCTGAACCTTGTTGCTCAGAAGACTCGGTGACTTCTTTTAAATCATCTTCTTAAGAACTGCAAAGAAAAAAAATCAGACACTAATATTTCCTCAGGCCACCATGGGAGTACATATTTGCCTTGGCATCATTTCAAAAAGCTTATGCAACATGTTCCAGCATTTATTTTCATCCAGAGTTGCATTAATTTTTCTCCCAGGTCTTGTATTGGTAATGGGAGAGTTGGAGCGCTGTGTAAAGAAATAAACTCCACTGATGGAAAAAAAAACGCAGTCATTCAGTGTATTCAGGTTGTCAGCTGAACTTAGGTTTTGGGCACATAATATTGGCCTGTATGCTGTATGTATGGGCATGATGGATGCACCTACCTCTTTTCTCATCCCTCTGGAACAGGTTAAATCTGGACTTTTCTGTCTGATATTTCTGTTTCCTAGCAAATTGAAGCCTTTTTGTTTCACAATTAGCCTCCCTGATAACTGGTTTTCTTAAGGCTACACAGCTGTTTAGTCCCAATCCTATGAGTTCCCTTGGACTGCACAATCACAAACAGATCATTCAGAGATGATGGTTCACTTCTGTCCCTCCAGGTTGGACAATTCTTAACCCAATTTTAGTGGTTTCAGCACTCCTGTTAGTTGTTTCCTTTGCATCACTGGGACAAAAAAATTCACCCCTTTTTATATGGAGTAAAGTTTTTTTTCATGGCCCTGGAACATGTCTTCCAGCGTGGTCTAAGAAATGAGTAACCACTCACTTAAATCACTCAGTTAAAGTTGAATAACCTGTTGCCAGCCGAAACACGTTAATCACTGCAGTAATTATCCAGTGGAAGGTTCTCACCTGTTTGCTTAGTCCAGATGGTGACTTATTTTTGGGCAGGCCAAAAATTTTGCTTAATTTTACTAAATTCATTAGTTCAGTGTCTAAATAATTACTTGCTCATTTTTTTGTCTTTCTTTTCATTCCTCTTTCAGAATAATCCTTTACTTGATTTTGTATGCTGCAAGCACTTTATAACTGAAGTTTAGAAAAGATCAGTATTATAAGTAGCTCTCTTCTATTTTGCAAAAGTTGCCTTGCTTGGTAAGAAATCTCTTGAAGTCACTATCAACTGAATCCACTGAAATACACATTAGAGTGGTGCAATGATATGCAGAATATGTTTCGATTTATTGTTTACCATCTGTCTTAATGCTGGGTCAAGACAGTTTGGGAAACTCACAGTGAACCACAACCTCTTGCCTACATATGTAGGCCACCTCGGCGCTAAATACATAGCTGACTACACATATGGAGGTGATTTCATAGATCAAAGTGTCGCTACAGCTAATTAATCTGTATCAGTTTTAATTAATCAACTTAACCTCAGGCTTTACAGACCACCCTCTAATCACTGTGCTTATGTGAGTGCATGTGTGTGTGTGTGTGTGTGTGTAAGAGAGAGCGCAAGAATGAGAAAGAGAGAAATGTGTGCGTGCGTGCAATAGTGTAAGAAATCAAACAAGGTCACCTGGTTTGACTTTTAAATGCAAATAGATGTAATTTAAGAGAGAGCGCAAGCGAGACGGGATTAAATAAAAAGGGACAAAGAAAATTAAAAGAGGAACAGAATCAGCATGTATAGAAATATGTTAAGACAAAGCCTATAAGCACAGCAGCGAGAGAGAGAGAAAGAGAGAAAACACTTTCCTGGAAAAAAAGAGAAGTGGGGAAATGATTAACCTCTGAGACATTTACCTAATTAATTCTGTCCGTGCTTTAAATGAAGTGAGCAACCTTGGAGCAGTAGCCGGTCAGTGGAACTCATGTAAAATGTATGTCACCCTATATTACTGTGAGCAGAACAAGCCCTGCTGCTAGTTAATATAATGACACATGTAATCTTTATTCAACTTGCACCCTTGAGGCGTACAGACAAGGAAACAGCTAACCCTTTAGCCCACAGCTAATGCTAAATAAACTGACACTCTATTGACACAGGTGGGAGCCCATAAAACCATGTTTGCATGTAATTATGAGCGTGCATGTTGGTATTAATGATGCACTAACAGGAAAGTTGGGGGTAAATCATGTTTCCTGTGTCGCACGTGTGTGTGTGTGTGTGTGTGTGTGTGTGTGTGTCGTGGTTTTAATCTGCACAAGTTTTTCCCACGATATATCATACAATTTGTGCATGCATCTTTATTAGTAGGAAAATAAACTACACTACCCCTAATGCTGTATAGTTATTCTGCAAGTATGAAGAACTTGTTAGAACTACAGCAGAAAATATTTTTTAGAATCAAATCCAAAAGTGAAATGATTGTTTTAGTCATCATTTTATTTAGTGGATAAAAAGAATTGACAGTTATTAGTTGCAAAATCTCTGAAGTAAAGAGTTGTTTTTCTTTATCAATAATAAAAAAGTGCATCCTTACTGCTCTTACTTGCTTCCATAGCAATCAAGAAGGTAAGTATCAGCCAGGTGTTGCTCATCAAATGCACTTGATTACCTGAACTTCTGCAAATCCAAGCACTTTTATAAAAACAGAAGTTTTGGTAGTTTGATGGCCTGGACCATTCAGGGGTATGTTAGCACAATTCCACAGTCTTCCCAGGAATGGACATCCCAGCAAATTCATCCGAAGGTCAAACTGTGCAATGCTGATAGAAACTACAAAGAAATCCAAGAGCTACATCTCAGACTCGACGGGCCGCAGTTAGCATGTTAAATGTCAAAGTTCATGACAGTATAATTAGGCAAAGACTGAACAAGTATGGCTTGTTGGAAGAGGAGAAAGCCTCTTCCCTCTAAAAATGAACATGGCAGCAAGGCTTAGGTTTGCAGAATTGCATCTGGATAAAACACAAGACTTCTGGACCAATGTTCTTTGGACCAACGAGACCAAAGTGGAGATGAAAAGATGATGCAGTGGCCTAGTCAAAGTCCAGAACTCACCCTGATTGATATGTTGTGGTGACACCTGACGGGGGCTGGGAAATGAATGAATGTCTGCAAATCGCAATGAACTGAAGCGATGCTGTAAAGAAGAGATGGCCACAAATGGAAGAGACTTATAAAGGTATTCAGAAAATGATTACTTCAAGTTAATGCTGCTAAAGGTGCTCCCATAAGAAACTGAATCATGGGGTGTACTTAGTTCTTCACAGGACTGTGAAAACTTTCTTTTTCATATGTTTCAAATAGTAAACTTATTGAAAACAGAGAAGCTGTAAAAAGGAGTGAAACAGATGAATTAAAGTAAATGTGTAACTCAGAGTTGCAGTGTGCAACTAGATTGCAGATTGCAGTCAACTGAGTTGTTTTCTTAGCCGTCCCAGTTCAAGTGCATTATCCTAGCTACAGCGGCTGGTGTAGGACAACCATATTTTAGTCAGCTAAGAGAGATCAAAAACATTAAATTTAGACTGTAGCCCATCACGCTGCAGCTGGCTGGCACATTTACATTGCTGTTGCATTACTGACTGGATATGGAGTTTTTCCCCGTCTGTGGAAGGCTGTCAGTCCACTGTTTACCTCAGCTGTTAGAGCCGGGTGAGAAGCGTCCACCTTTCTGAGGTGAGCTATTGAACTTTTCTGTCAGAAAGTGCTGCTGTTCTCCGGCATTAGTGAAGGCGAATTGGATCTAACTTTGTGGACTTGGACACTGAATGAATAAATGCTCATATGATGTGAGAATGTAATCAAAAGGGTTATCAGAATATGATTTTTAGGATAGTGTAGCCCAATTTTAGCTGGCATAATTTTACCTTATGACCAGCTGTAATTGTTGAGCTAGCTCGTTGTTAGTTGTTGGGAGACAGGAATGTCACATGTCTAAGCTGTTAATAAGTAAATAATTGTGACATTATCTGGAATAAATTAACATGTTTAAGCACATTTTCGTGTGTTAGAGCGCTGACTTCAGTTCAGTAGATGAAGTTTGAGGTGAGGAGGAAGAGGATGACATTTTAAGATGCCATAGTGTGTCTTTCCTTCATGTTTTCTTTTCTTTGGCAAAGGGGACCCCTTCTATGCGCTTTGCATACTACACATGTGGCCAAAAACGTAAAACACGATTAGTCAGAAGGGAAATGTCATTCCCGGCCACTGGTGGGAACATAGCAGTTTCCACAAACTGGCGCCCGCTCCTATGTATTTCTAATGGATTAAAATATATATGGTTGGAAGACATAACTACACTCTAATCTATGCAGATTTATGAGAACAACCTCAAAAAATTACTGACTGTACCCATAAGAGGAGAAACGTTTTTAGTGTCAAAATACAAAAGAACGGGGAAGTATTTTCCACTGTTTTCTGTTCACACACACGAATACACTTATAAACAGACAGCAGTTCAGGGAAGAAGAGCTGCCATAGAATTTAGATGAGACTTGACTTCACAGAGACAAGCAGCTGGTGAAACTGTCAAGTGCTGCAAAGAGCATTCCTGTGGTTTAACAGTATGCTTTGAAAATAAGGACCCAGACCAAGTCCCCGGAAATACCCCCGATCCATTCCACACCACACCCCTCTATGTAAAGAAAACATAATAGATATAACCACAGAGAGGACCAAGCCCCATTATACATAATCCTGTGTGGAGAGGGAAAACACACATTAGGGAGAACATGACATACATCAAACTGTCTTATGAGTAAAAATGAAATAAAGATTTAATTCCTTTTCTGGAGCAAGCGTTCGTGTGCTCGGTGCACGGCTGGATGATTTCACGTTTCCTGTACAATGTTCCACTCACTGTGTGATAAGCTGCATCGCTGTATAGTTTTGGCGGGGTGTGTCTTCTCATTAATAGAACAATGTCGCAGAATCAAACATGCATTAAAATTAATTTACAGCATATCACTCTCTCACGTGCGAGTACACACGAGGACACTGTGGTGACACCTCAGCTGACTGCCAGCTGTGTGACCAGCCGGCACAGACAAAAGATCTGACAGCTGTGGAGCAAAGAAGCCGGCACAATAGTAAATAAATCAAACACAGCCTTAAAATGATTTTTTTTTTTCAATGGTGCAATAAACTAAAATCCGAGTGCTCAATTGCAAATTCATCAGAATTTAAAATACAGTATGTGATGCTGAACTAAAATTATTCATAGGGCTGAGAAATGAGCAAAACCCTGAACTTTGAGTTAGGTTTGTCAATTGATTGGTGTGGCTACATGGTTTCATTACAGTTTTCTGTCACTGAAACAAGATTTGTATTTTCACGTCATGATAACAGGCATTATTAGAACTGAAATTGGCGGGCATTGTCCACCAGATTAGGTCAGCAGTTCAGAGCTATGTTTGTATTTCTGATGCATCTGCTGAAATTAAGAGCAGCATTTGTCACAGCTGCATGTCGGTGGTTTTCTAAAGCTGCTTTGATGTGAATTTTTAATCTGTCAGATTTCTCTGAATGATATTCAACTTGGCAGCACTATTAACTCCCATCTGCTCCACAAAAACCACGCACAGAAGAGATGCACAAGACATGCATTCAGGACACGCTATTTGTGAATGTGCCTCTTTGTGCATGCAGAAGTGTGTGCAGTGTGCGGTTTTATGAGTATGTGTGTGAGGGCCTTGCTTGTGTGTGGGTAGTATGAATGGGCATTTGGGGTCAGGTGACCAGTTAACCACAAAAGGCCTCCAGTTGAAAAGAGAGCATGGGCACATGACCAACCCTGAAGAACTTTATGAGTTTTTATGTGTTGTGTGTGTGTGTGTATGTGTGTGTGTACATAACACACACAGTTCAATTCAATGCAATTTTATTTATATAGTGCCAAATCAACAACAGTCATCTCAAGGTGTTTTATATTGTAAAATAAAAACTGTACAGAAATTACAAAGAAAGCCTATACTGTAAGTCAAACAATCTCTTATGTGTAAGCACTTGGTGACAGTGGGAAGGAAAAACTCCCTTTTAACAGGAAGAAACTTCCAGCAGAAGCAGGCTCAGGCAGGCGCAGTCAGGAGGAGCCAGAGATGAATAACTATAGAGTGGTGTACACAGAGTAACACACAGAGAGTGAAAAGTTCCCCCCCTCCCCCCAGCAACCTCGCCCTATTGCAGAATAAGTAAGGAATGGTTCAGGGTCACTATGAGAGTGAGCATAAAGGAATCATAAGCATAAAGGAATCCAAACTGTGAGCTTTCCACAGAACAGAGGTCTGAAAGCTGAAGGCTCATTCTACTACTGAGTATCCTAGGAACCACAAGTAAGCCAGCAGACTGACAGCAAAGTGCTCTATTTTCAATCTCTGAAAACTAAATGACTAACAAAGAAGAAATATGTGTGCAACAATTTAGGGGGACAATTCACTTTTACCGTCAATTGATTTTAATTAACACAACATATGGCTGCAAGATGTATAAGAGCAAATCAGTAGAAGCTTGAATAAAGAACACTTGTGAATTATTTTAGTAGCTGACTGCAGCTGACATTCGTTATTAAATGAGACAAATAATTACAGACAGTAATTATTAACAGACACACTTATTTGCTTCAAACTGTGTTCATGTGTTCTTATAATTCCTTTAAGCAGTCTTCAGGAATAGTTCTCCAGGGTTATTGAAGGACATTCAAAGCTGTTCTTTGGATGTTGGCTGCCTTTTGTTCCATTTACTATATATGTGTTCCCACACTGCTTCAGTAATGTTGAGGTCCGGGCTCTGGGGAGGCCAGTTCATGACTGATGATGTTCCATTGTGTGTTTTTCTATCCAGGTATATTTTTACTGCATTGTCAGTATGTTTGGGATCATTGTCATGCTGAAAAATGAAGCTGTTACCAATCAGATGCTTTCCAGATGGTATTGCATGGTGGAATTAAATTTGATGGTGCTTTTCTGCATTCATTATTCCATCAATTCTGACAAGATCCGCAACACCACTGGCCGACATGCAGCACCAAACCACGACGGAGTCTCTGATGGCTGTAGATACTCACTGCTCTACCTCTCCTGACCTCCACCATACATACTGATGACCATTTGATCCATCAACCTTTTCTTCCTGTTTGCCTTCCTTAAGAATGGCTTCTTGACAGTCACCGTTTAGTGAAGAGTAGATGGATCAAATCAAAACTCAGATGCATTTCTCAGGTACTATGTCAGATCTTTGCTTTAACCTTTTCCTATTTCTTAAGGACATGACTCTCAGATGACTTTCAGATATTGCTCATCTGCTGTTTGTTAGGCCTAGTGCTTCTGTTATCCATCACCAGACTTTCATCACAAACTGCACACCAGTCAAACTGTGTTATCTTTGGTATCTTTTGTAGATTCAATGAACGTAATGACAACAAATGATGTGTTTCGGCAACAGCCTGCTAATAACAAGGTGACTAAAGACACATTTTTAAAATGTGTGGACACAACACTGGTTCATCACTTGATTTAGGTGGCCTTTTAATGCTTAAATGATTTATAGGCCAGTGGTAAGTGGCTTAATGAACAAGCGTGGAGGATGCTAAAGTGAACATATTCTACTCATTTCCAGCTCCATATTTTCATCCTTTGAGCCTTCTAGAGTAGCTTTGCACGATTCACTGCTCAAACTAGTCCATAATTTGGACCTTGATACAGACCCTTAGTTCAACAACTGTTTTAAACAAGCACATCTCCCTTTTAGGCCAAATTTCTTCTGACAGGCTGCACCTAGCCAGCAGCCTGAGCTGTTTTCCAACAATGCCCATCATAAGGATCCAAGAGTAGAAACTAAACTATGTTAAACCAAGGGTTTCCAGGATGTTTAAAATGAGAATTAAACAGAAAATGAAGAAAAGCGCAATAGGTTCCATTTTAACCTGACGAACTTAGCAACATACGTGTGCTTTTTTTTCCTGCTGACCTCAGCTCTGGGCCTGTGACGCTCGGAGCTGTAAGGTCTGAAGCTCATCACGGCCAGTCTGACAGAGATCTAAGTGATGTGCTGCTTCCGTCACTGAATGCAGTGATTTCTCTGTGTAAATCTTTTTTCTCTTCTCTATGTCTGCAACGCAATCTCAAAAACACACACACAAAAGCTGATGCCGGGTATTTAAACCAATCCAGGCCAACTGTGCCACTCAGAACCAGACAGCCTCCATCAAAGGCAGCGTGCCCACGCTGCTGAGAAGCCACTGTACTTCCTGCCGCAGGGGTTGGCATGGAGGTTGAAATGTCACGTACAAGGCCTCCTCTGCCAAAGCCGGTGACAAAAATGGGTTTAGTCTGACAAAAGAGGTGTGATATCCTCTGTGCTGCTGCGCTGCCAATCCAACAGTAAGAGAATAATTGACTGAAAAATGGAAATGTTCGCTGGAACAATCTGCTGGATAAATTTGGTGCAAATTAATCTGCTTTCCTCTCAGTGTGCTTGTTGAATTATCTTCCAATGTTAGGTGCACGCCGGCTTCCGTTCTGGTCAGACAGTGGTAGTCTAATTTGATTTAATGGTATTACATATTTAGGAGCTGCTGCATGCCTGCTTTAGGAGATTTCAAGCTTCCTTGCACCTTTGGATTAGTGGCATTATATTTACATTACAGAGACATTAGATTTCCTTATATGACTTTCAGTGGCAGCGATAAAAGCCATTTCAGAAAATATGCGCGCCGCTATCCTGAAATCAATCGGCTCATTTCCATTTTTGGGGCGGATACACAGCCTGTCCAATATTTATTCAGGTCAGGCCATTGTCTTTTCCTGCATGCTGTGAATTCATTTGAAGTTGAAATGCGCTTTCACAGTATAGCCAATATATCTCAGGTGTGTTCTCGCTGCCTGCTCTGCCGTTACACAAACACACCGTGATGGCATCGTATAAAAGTTTCATGCTGGCTAATTGTTGTGTCTGGCCAGCTTCTGCGGTTACAAGCGGGCAGGTGACAGGTTCTGTTTTAATTTTCCGCAAATCTAAACAACATAAAGTGTCGGAGACAAGTAACTTCCCCCGACTGAGAAAATTCACAGGAGTCAGTGAAGCACAAAGACATCATTGGAGGCAAGAGGAAAGGAGGGGGAGATGGAAAACAGCCAACATTTGTGTGTGTGTATGTTTGGTTCCTGAGTCTAATCCTGGGTCCATTTTTAGGCTCCCAAGGCCAGAGGCAACGTCCACCTTAATCAGAGGTTGTTGAGTGCAGAGCTGAGGTCAAAGGTCATCATCTGGATAGTTTTAGTTTTTGTCAATGTCCCCTACAGCATTGATTGAGGTCATGAAGTGTGGCCTCAAAACCTGTGACCCCTAATCCCGTCTGCAGCTATCTGACTGATGGCGTAGAGTTTCCGCGCACATACGAAAGCTCACTATGAAAACCTGAGCAAATTGATGCTTTTTATTTAAAAAAATAAATGTACTGTGGCTTTTGCTGTGGTTGTCCTAGACAAGGAAAGATCTTCAAATTAGAGAGAGACCGATGGGGAATGCTTCACTGTTGCAGCGAATGTACTCTGAATATCAAAGTTTGGCAAACATGTTTCAAATGCAAGAATTATTAAAGAGATCCACGAGTATTGACCATCACTGGCCCGAATCATCTGTTTGCACAAGTCAGTGACTGATTGAGCCTTGGTGTCCCTTTATCCAATATAATTTTATGTGCTCCCACTGTGTTAATAACATGAAGTTTATGGAGTGTGCTCTGTAATTAAATAATGCAGGATGACTTTGAGGGGAACACAGTGGATTTTTTTTCATGCTCTCAGCACCGCAGCCCTCTCGTGGCTCTAATGGGATACAGATGGTGGCCAGAGGTTGGCCGACAGGCGGTCGGCACCACAGACTGAGACCAGCGGGGAGTGTCCTGAAACTTGTTCACCACATTGCTGCGCCCCACATGTCATGGCTGCGACCACTGAGTGTGTCAGCGTGTGTGTGTTTGTTACAAAGAGATAAAAAAAAGGGACCTGAATAAAAAACATGTGTTTCATTACCTGCCTGATCTCTTAGCTTCCCCTGGTTTTGCAGATTTGTAATGGGTTAAAATCTGTTTTTCTATCCATATAATGACTGTTTGCTCTTAATAAACGTAACTCTAGTCTTCACCAGACTCTCCAATTTCACTCAACCTCCCTGGCCTGAGGCAAGGCTAGACCATTAAAATATATTGCCACAGACGAATCTGTTGGGTGGAATGCATTAAAAACAAACAAGTTGACACTAAAAGTGCCAATTTATCTTGAATCCAGACTGTCTTCAGCAGCAGAACATTCCCTAATTGTTAACCTATAACTCAGAAGTTATTCTGAGATTAGCCAGACTGCGGTAACATTTCGGTGAATGCCAAATAAGCAACACATCCCAGAATGTGGCACACTGAGCCTATTAAGAAGTTTTCGATTTTTTTTTTTTATTTGAGTTTTGTTAGCATAATCTTTTCCAAGTTTGATGTTATTTCAGTCAAACTAGATTCACCTGCCATGTGCGCCTCTTCTTTGATGCTTTTAAAACACTGCGCAGGCTTTGAGTGTTTCTGGAAAGGAGCAGTATCACTATGAGCTTGTTACACTAAATTACTCTACGGTACAGTGAAAGGCGTAAACAGTACAGACAATAATATGATTTGTTGTATTATTCCACCCAGAGGATGAAAGTAGAATTTGGTGAATGAATTGAATCAGCATCATCACCTGAAATATAAATGTTTTTTCTAGCATTGATGTAACGTAACACTCACTCTGAACACCAGCCTGCTTTGCACCAGTCCGACATACAGTAATGCCTCACTGTAAACTTCAGCTAAATAAATGCAAACTGCCTGGTTTTTTCATGCAACATTCAAATAACACAAAGTTAACATACTTCAGTTTGTTTTGCAAGATGTTTCACAATGACATAATTCAGCAACAGGACCTGTTTAGATCCAATATTTTCTTTTAAAACTTGAAAATGAATGAGGACATTACAATTGCTTTAAATTTCCAGTTTATCACATGCCACTTACTGAGCAGTCCTGACCTGTTTGTTAAGCTTTACTCTGCTTGCTCTCATTCCTCTTCTGTAGCGCTGAAGTAAGGCGACCACAACATTATTGACATTTGCACCATGAACACGTTACAGGAATGAGAAGGAAAAAGGAGTGTGCTGAAGGTGTAAGCAGAAACATAGGGTGCCATTGCTTTTTATTACTCCAGCACAAATTAACTCATTCTACAGCAATTTGCATTTGATTTAATTGCTCATTAATTGAAAGTGCCAGAAAGCCATTCCAGATCCTTCCAGCGCACTTTAACCCCTGATTGTACCATTTGAAAAAGATTTGTTGACTATTTCCTATAATTTGATCTTTTTCTTTTCAAAATCATAAATAATAAATTTGATCCCAAATAAGCCAATAGGTGTTATGGTGTAAAGTTTATTTCCCTTGCTGACTTCACTGTGTGTGTTGTGAAGAGCTCACGGTCGGGCAGCAATAAGGTTGGGTTTGTGGGAGGGGGGTGAACAGCCTTTTGATTTATCATACAAATCCTCCTCTGAATGCTCCAGAGAACTGATGGGATGTGGCATTTCAAAAGATCTGTGGGTCAGAGAGTCTTTGAACTTTGACCCTTGAACTGTGGCTCCTCACAAAGCCTGAAGACAATGGGAGCAAGCAAAAGTTGCACCTCTTGCACCACTGAGTGTGAACATCATGGAATACAAGAAAGCTGATATTTGGGGCAAGTAGAAAAAAAGCTTTAGAAAGGGTACAGTGTTAAAGATCGAAATGTCTTTAGTGCTGCCAAGTTGGATCGAGGGAAAATTACATTCATTACATTCACACGTTTATGAGACTGCCTTGTTAGGTATGGTACAAAAGTTTTTTAAAAAGGGGATCCCATTAAGAAAATGGCACACATGCCAATTATGCAGGTTCGATTTTCTGAATATATAAACAGGAGAAAATGAGAGCGTACAGGACAACTTGAGAAATCCATTGAGAATTGGCAGCCCTCCTGTTTGATTAGCCATTAGCCTGTGGTGATGGAAGTCACAGTCAGAGCGTCACTCCTTTTGATTACAGCAGAGAACATGGGGAAAAATACATCTCCCCAGCCAATACATATCACTTCAGGGGGCTGATTTGGCTTGTTGCTTTATTCACTGCTTTCCATGATGTAATCAGAGATGCTGCCATTGTTAAAAACAAACACGACCAAAAAAACACCCCCAAAAAAACCCAAACAAAACAGTGACATTTAATTATTGTGTACAGAGTCAAAACTTTTGATGAAAAAGCTTCAGAAATTTTGGCCACTGGAACTATTGAAAGTGCTTTAACTGACTGATAGGTTTACACACCATGCAGAGAACACAAACAACATAAATCAAAAGTCACCAAAGTGAGAAAGGGGACATGCCTAAACAATGAAGTAGATGAGTTTTAGGACCCGCCTCTTCTAAAAGCAGACTGGTGATAACATTTTTATGGCGCCAAGCACTTTGTGTTGGCTCAATAAAACGTCCTGTCAAGCAAGCGAAAACCTTGCCAGCATAATGCCGCTTGCTTTCGATGTATTCCTTGAGGCTGCTTTTGAGGAACACTTTCTCCAAAGGCTCAGCTTCAATCGGCAGCATCAGCGTGCCCCTAGCCTGCTCGTGCATCCTTAAACATGACAACAACTCCCAGCAAGCTCCAGGATCGCTTTTCTGGTCTCGCGGTTTCCTGGATTCAAACTAAGTGCTCCGGTTTCTCTTCAGGGCGTCAGTATCAATGAAGTAAATGTCACAGAAGAGCATCTTTTTGGGAATTTGTGTTAATGTGATCGACGCGCGTAAATAAGAACATAGTCAGAGGCAAGTTAAGGATGCGTTAGATTTGACATCACCTGGAGACAACGTTAAGCTTCTCCGGTCCAAGATGGATGTTTTGGGATTCTTTACTCCATGAATTCAGCGCTGAACACAACAGCTGGCAGTTCATGCCCCCTGCTATTTTCTCTCCCACACACCCTTAATTTCTTTTTGGTTCCCCCTCCCCTTCTTTCATGCTTGACTTGCAGCAGCTTTTGTCCAGTGGCAGAGGAGCTCATCAGTGAAGGGGGGAGTTGGTGTTGTTGGGGCCCTGTGGCTGGTCTGTAGTGGGGCATTTCTGGCAGAGTTTTTCTGCAGCCCACACCTCCTTCAGATGTTCACTCAACACTTGAGCAACATGTCCTTTTCATTAAAAAAAAAAGGGCTGCCAGTTGCAACATCTGTTAATGAACCAATGTGGCATTTCCCTTCTTCCCTTGGGCTTCACCTACTCCCATCTAAGTCCCCCTCTCCTGTTTATGAACGAGTGTTTGCTTCCTGAGTGGCTCTCGCACACACTTAAAGTTAAAAAAAACAAACATAACCATACACAACATGTCATATTCACTTTCTATGGTTGTTATAAATAATCTAGTTTGCATTGGCATTTTTCAAAATATATATAGCCTTCCGCTCACTGGATCTTCTTCCAGGTTTAATTCTATAAAAATCCGACTTGTCATAAAATTGTCAAAATGTCTAACTTTGTAAAGTGAGATCCACTATTCTGATTTTGATTAAATCAACCTTTCTAAAAGAGGCTGGACTTTTCTTTTTTTTAAAACTGAAACAATCATTACATTAAAAAAGAAATGATGGGATCTTAAATAGACAGACATAGTCCTTTCAAAAAGATCTTTACAGCTACTCCATGCATTTGCAGCAGATTGGATACAGATCTCAACAAAGCAAAGGGAATGTATCCCAGAAGCATTTTGGATGGACTGGAATCAGATTGCAGATAGCGCTGCCAGCGTTGTTTTGAGACAGCCACAAAGAAATAAAATCAGGCATGTGTGTCCTTTACACACATCACCAAACATCATCCAAGTAAAGTGCATGTGAGGGCGCAAAACGTCAGACACAAATTAGCCAGTCTGGAACCTTCCAGCTCCTGAGTACAAATCACATGTGATGTGCGAATAGCAGAGATCACTGGTCGCTTGCCTAAACCGCACAGAGGGAGCACTTCTGAGCTGGAATATTTCCTGATGCATGCTACACGTCACGACAGAAGAACTGTGGAAAATGTGCCGACCTGAATCTTCTGAAAACTGTCCAAAGCCGAGGTGTGAAAATGACTTTATTCCCAAGAATGTGCTAAGCTCTAGAAATGCTACAATTTGCTCAGCAGAATTCAGTCGTTTCTTTCATCAGGACTTCACCCAGTCACCCAAGTTCCCCGTGCAATTCAAGCTTTTGCACAAATCCAATCCTCAAATTCTTAAAAGGATTTTAGAGGAAAGCCGTGAAAATCACTGGTTGAGAAAAATTCCCTGTTACTGAGTAAACTTAAATGGAAAAAAATTGAAAGAAATAAAGAAAGAATATAAGCCTGTGACTACTTTTGAACAGAGAAGCTCTTGAAAGGAAATAAATAGAGAGAAACTATTAACTGCAAATTGGATGGAGGGAGGGACCAGACAGAGGAAATGGCTGGGGGCGTTTGTTGGCCTGCTTGTATTGGGGAGTGTAAGAGTCAAATGAGATTGTAAAAATGCCAGCCTTAGCAGGCAGCAGCAGGATGTGCTATTAAATGAAAGCAGCCAGGTACACACATGCAAAGCAGCGCACGGACAGATGTACCAGTGCACTCTGAAAACGCAGATTGCATGCAAATGGGTCGAGATATCATCCTTTCTAATCAGACTTTTCTCTCCCTCCCTCCCACAACAGGCCAGCCACGTGCTTTGTCCCCCATAGCATTGTGGCTAATTCTGCCATTGACAGCCAGTGCTGCGCATTAATCCATTACAACATGGTAGAAATTGATTAGTGTGCAGAAGACTCTCCCATTGGTAATGAAGTCAGAGCCCAATCAGCTCATTTTAAAGCATATGACATACTGTTTGTGAGTGTATGTGTGTTCACTGAAACCAATATTACATATTGCTATTGGCTTGAACAAATCAACAGATGCATAACTGTTTATTTCTGTGTGACATATTGTAAAAGTGGCCTAAAAAAACATTTTTCTTTCCTCTCTTCTTTTATTTCTCACTCTGTCTCACGCTCCCCACCAACTCAGACCTGTCTGTCCATCTCCAGCATTTTAAGCCAATCAGCCGTTCGCTCCACACATGCTTAATGAGCTCACGGGGGACGTGACATGACTGCGGCGACAAGCGCCCACCGCTTCCCCAAAAAAATCAGCATCCAGCTGCTAGCGTCTAATTGTCAAGTAAGTGGCAAATCATTGTAATATGGCAGACAGTGGGGAATCTGGAATTTACATGGAAACACACACACACGCGCGTGCACACGCACACACACGGGCGTGCACACGCACACACACGGGCGTGCAAACAGATACAGTTTGTATAAATTAAATCAGAACTTGAAGCAGCAGAAAACATGTTAAACTGATTATTTTTTCTAAGATTTTCCCTTCAAATAAAGGTATGAAAACATTTTTAATAAGAAAAAAAACTCTGAATCTCATCCCTGTTGAACACTGGGGGGGGGGGGGGACCCCAAAAAAAAACTTTTTTTTCTTTTTTGCCCAAATCCAAGGGTTAAAT
>VOQJ01008520.1:5156-17225 GCA_015052665.1 Apistogramma diplotaenia
AAGGGTTGCCTTATTGTTGGGGTTTTCTGTGTATTACCTTAGAATATAAAGCACCTTTTGGTGGTAGTTGTGATTTGGTGGTATATAAATAAAATTGAATATAATTGAACTGAAATTAATTATAGAATAAAATGGTTAACGGATTCAGTTCATCTCCTTTAGTTCATCAACTCGCTTACAAACTGATTGTTGTTCATCACATACATTGTATTTTCTTTGAAAGCTCTTTTCATATGATTGCTTATTATTGTTTTATCTTGATATCTTCATTTAAAAAGTCTGATCTAACCCAAATGCAGGGATCTTGTGAATATAAACAACAATTAAAAGTGTGAAGTACTGAAAAATTGTCAGTTCTCACGCTGTTCCAACCTGCACCAGCTTCACTGGGCTTCAGTACAGTACATGTCCACTGAACAATACGAGCCTCAGTGAAATGACTGCTGAGCTTTGTGTTTGTGCAAATTTAATCAAGTGTGTCTGCAATTTCCTGATTTTGATATGTTGAATGGCTGATGAATTGATTCAAGTGATGCAGTAAACTAAAATCAACTTATCTATCCTGCATGTTTTCAGCTATGTACTCATGTTGTGGATTTAAGAGTTGTTGAGTGAGCCGTAAAAGGAAAAATGATGTAAGGATGGATGAAAATTAAATGGGAGGAAAAGCTGTACATAAATTGTTTTCTAATAGTGGGAAGGAATGAGAGCCACTGAATGAGGAAGCGAGAGCATAAAAATGTCAAAACAATTGAATCAAAGCAAATAACACAAGAACAATAAAACAAGACAGCATTCAAACTAGGTGCAGACAGTGCAAGCAAGCATCCGAGGCCAGCAGCAGAAAACACTGGGGAGCCGGATACACGGACAGCAATTGAGCAAGCAGTATAAGCGAGCCAATGAACAAGGGATGGGCTTTTGATGGAGTCTCATCTCGAGTGTTTATGACGAGACAGCGCCAGCAACGTAATGAGTTGACTGATCAATCTTTCCTCCTTGCCCCGCTGGATCAATAGCACTGTTTTGACAGCCTACATTAAGCTCTAACTAATTGCCAGATTGCTAAATGCTTTTAAGAAGGAAGAAAAAAAACACATCCATGGCAATCAATAACCCAATCACACCAGTGGCTCTCCTGTGCCGTCAGGGGAGGGGGGCTGTGATGTTGTGTGTTTGTTTGCTTGTGCCTTCATATGGACGCATGTGTGAGTGTGGTGAGAGTTAAGGGCCAGTCGGTTACCTGCTTCATGAATTGTAGTACTTGGGCATGTATCTCATTTGAGTGAGTGGTGTTAGAGCAACTGGGACTTGTGGTCAGTCAGAGCACAGCCGTGGTGTATTTGGGGTTTGAACCTCGGCAGCCTCAGCGGAGCAGTTATTTGATTTGGTTCACAGCTCCGTGGCTAAACCACCAATACTTTAAGGAAAGGCTCTGTTATGAGATATAAATACTGGGAAATTCATGAAATTACAGACTTGTATCTTTGCCTATAGATTTGGTTCTCTTTTACAACATAGCACTCACTAATAACATTCCCAAGATCTGGTAACAATATCACTAGAGGTGTAAAGGGAGCACAAACAGTCAGATTAGATTAGACAACAATTTTCTATATTTGCCAAAAAGTGACAGCTTACTCCACGGCCCCACTTTATGGACTTTAGGCCTGTATTATCTTATTTTTGGTGCAATTTATATTTATATTTGTTGCTATTTTCTTGTTTCTTGTTCTTGTTTCTTTTTCTCATTTATATGCTGTTGTGAAAGAAGGGAGAGCTGTCAAACAGAATTTTATTTTATGGAAATTTGCAGTAAAGAATAAAGAATTTCTCATTCTAATCTGTCAAACATATCACCCAGGAACAATATCAAGTCAATTAGGAGTAGAAAGAGTACTCCTGTCACAAGGTGCAATCAATTTTTGGCAAAGTGATTTTTCGACATCCTTTATATATCCAGGAAAAAGTGTCATTGATATGAAAAAAACTTTTTTCAAGAGCTATCTGGCCGAGAGGGCAGCAGAAATTGCAGCAAGTACAGTATAACATAACAGTTCTCTAAAGATATCTTTAAGCTTGGGACAACAATGGTTGGAGACCATGGAGCAATCAAAATTATTGTGACCATGTGCAATCAGCTTGTGATTTTCTTGCTTTCAAAAATGGGAGCCAGGTCTGATACCACCTAAAGCAACTTTTGTGCATCAAGAACATGATAAAGCAGTGACAAAATGCCAATAAGATGGAGTCGGTCTGCTTTCAGTTTCAAATGAATGCAGTCGAGTCACACATCAGGCACTCTCTGAGCCAGATGTAATTTACAAATTTATAAACAAACAAAGATGCAGTTTGTTCATTTTTATTAATGACCAGCACTCTACTGAGAGCAGCACAAATTTGCGGTTCAAATATGTTTATGATATAAGCATGAATGCTTCTGTTAGAGACTGCTGGGGACTGCATGAGGTCGTGAGGACTCAGACTCGGGTGGAGCCCAGGACTTATATTTTATATGAACCTGATGTCAGTGTGCAACAGTTGACATGTATGATGTGTAGAAGAACACAAAACATTTACTGTCAGATCCTGAGGCATCCGTGTGTTAACAAAGATACCGAAGATTACTGTGCCACTTACGTCAGTGCAGACATCACTCTGGGTTTTTCTGAAGTGTGTGAAACAAAATCGGAGCCATACACCCACATCCTGCAGTTAGAAAGCCTTGCTGTGAGGGAATCTCTGAAGAAATGGTTTGTTGGCTTTGCAATTGATGGTGCAGGTGCTGTGATTGACCAAAAGAGAGGAGCAGCCAGTGATTGCAGTCTGTCTGAGTCAGGCCAAAACAGGCTGCCGCCCACCAGGCAACCCATGCAACTGTCTTGCTAGTAGTTGGTCACCACAAGTACTAGCACTCTGTCCCAGACAGCAAAAAATCTGTGCAATCACTGGCCAACCACCTGTTTTTCCTGGTCACACCAATGCTGTCGTCCTATTTTTACTCTAGCGCCTTATTTATACCACTTTATTTGAGGTAAAACTAAAAGCAAGCACACTCGATATTAACCTGTCACTGTTTGCAGTAAATCAAGCTCTAAATAACTACAGTACTGTGCTCTACCACTCAGTAGCAACATGTTGGCAAACACAGTAGTGTTTGTCATCCAAAGAGAGATATTTTCCTCAGGAGTTTTTGGAGGCGCAAAAGCAGAGGAAAAATAGACTTAACGCTGGACTTGGTTAAAATACCAGATTCCAAATGATGACTGACTTTGCTCCATTACTGTTCTTTGTTAATAAGTTTGCCGTGTTTACTGCGCTAACTAACTTCACCAAATATGGATGCTGATTCTGATGTATTTAAAATTGCTTTTCAATCTGAAATAGGCACCACAACAAAAATAGTAGCATCAATAGTTGCATGCCTCTAGCCAGCTATGAGGTCACAGAAGTTCATACTGAGGTGCTGTTGAGCTTAGAATACAACTGTTCATCAGGAGCGTGGGCCGAGGGATGCTTTGGCCTGCCGTGAACATTAAACTTGACCAGCAATGATACGAGCTCATGCAGACCTCTCCGAATCTTGCATCAGGCACAGCTCTCTCAATCCTCGCTGTAGTGTCCCCAGCATGCAGCAAGTCCTGAATCAGAAAAAGCAGAAAGGTGAGGAGGAGTGTGAGGTAACATGTTGACTTAACTTAATTATTCAATTGTTTGGGGGAAAAAAGAGGTGCTGAGCCTCTGTTTCCGCTTCCTCTTTCAACAGTAATTAAATATATTGAGAGCACATACAGTGCTTAACAAGTTTATTACCCACCCAGTTTAAGTTTTATGCCACAGAAACCCTGAATTAACAGCACTGATATTTTAACATAATGATTTCTTATGTTTGCAAAGGCTACTCCGCCGGCATGAGGAAGCGCTTTTCCTTTTATATTTTTAATAGTAAAATGTTGAAATATTTTCAATTGTACAGTTTTCTGGAAAAAGAGGAAAAAAAGCCTTTTGATTGAGATGCCAAATTATGGTTATTTACTTGCATTTTTTAAACAAGAAAAAATCATTTTAATGGCTGAATCTTTGATTTCTCAGAGCAGTGTTCTGGCTCAAATTTGGGTATAAGAACATGAATCCAGTTTATTATTTGCCTAATAAATAATTTCATTTTTGGTTTTAAACACATTTTGTGTTCTTGTTTTGAGGACAGTTGGTCAAATAAACTTTGACACTTTAAACTTTGTTGTGCACTGTATTTGTTGTGGGATAACATGAACCACTGGGTGAATTATGACACGTTACCCCACAGCCCAAGCCGTGGGCTTATTGGCTTTGAGGTGACTGATATGATTTGGTGCTATATAAATAAAAGTGAATTGAATTAAATTGAATCGATTGATTCAATTTATAAGGGTTTTTCTTCCACAGCTGGATGAAAAAGCAAAAATGCTAACTAGGGTCAAATGACTAAAACTGTGTATTTTTTCTCAGGCTATTACAGGTAGAGAGGGTCAGCTCATTCGAGTCTCCCCAGAAGAATAAAAATAAGAGAACAAACCTTTCCCCTTGCATGCTAAGATATCTAATATATGCCTAGCAAACATCATTTTTAATATTCCTCTAATTGTTATGTGTGATTACTTAAGGATCAGCATGCTTTTGTTTAGGACAAATCGAGTCAAGATGTCGGAAATGACTGATGACGCCAGGCGTCAATCTCCTCTCCTCTTCCTCTCCACTTCCACTAAACAGTGGGTTATGAAAAGCCTTTAATTTTTTAGAGAAGCAATGCTTCCCTGAGCCGGAACTACTCTCCTGTACAGTCAGTTCATGCATTTTTAACACGAGAAAACAAATTGGACAAAACACCACAACTTAAAATTGCACATATGAGAGTAACTCACCTAGTGTGTCGCTGTTTTTACAATTCACACAATACTTTTTGCTGTTTTTACAATTCACACAATACTTTTTGCAGCTTTTCTCAGAATCCGGCAATTAATCAAGGCGGAGAGAAAAGCACAGCGAGCGAGAACACCACCACACACAACCACAGCATGCTCTATTCAGTGGTAACACAAACAGATAAACAAAAGTGCTTTTTGAGAATGTATTGTCTGGTAAAATTACTCTTAAACATCCTGTCTTTGCAGTGATTTCCATCAACTCCCAGACCTGAACTGTAAGCCAGGCTGATATTAATTTCTGGGTTGCTGATTGTAGGTGAAGCTAATTGCGTGCAGATGATATCATGATGACAGTGTGATTAGGCAGCATAGCTCTAATTACTAAACAACTTGATTCAATATTTTTTTGAATCACTAATCAAGCAAACCTAAATTTGTATTCAAAGTGTGCACGCCAACACCAGTGGATGCATGTAAAACTGCAACTATTAAACTCCACCGAAATTAACTTACAACTATCCAAGTGAGTGATTTATTTATGTCCTGTTAAGCACAAAACTGCAAAGTGATTATGAATAGTTTTAGGTTTTATGATGGATGATCAATGATCATCATAAAATATGCAAAATGTGCAACAAACTGGATGCAAAAACATGTACGAAAATGATAATAGACCATATTAACCCAAACACTATACATATACAAACTTCCTTTAACCTCACAAAGACCTTTTTCAGTCTTTTTTTAAATTTAGTCTCTAGTGATATCTCTGGTTATTAATTGAGAAACAATCAAACAGTTTTTTCTCTAGTTGATGAAAATCACATGTTCATACACTATGGCGGCACAATAAAGTACTTGTAGTGTTAAAAGCAGAGCAGCAGAGCAGCAGAGCAGCAGAGCACGATAAAGAAGAGCTCAGCATCTCAAAATAAAGTTTTTTTAAGCACGTCTTTCAGCAACCACAGGCTGTCTTTTCACTACTGTTTGTCTTATTTTCCCTCTAGATGACGTCTTCTCCCTTTGTCCCCTTCCCTGCTTCTCCTCCTCTGGCTCCACCCCTTTTCCCGGCTGATCATTTTCTCCTCTGTTTCCATATCTCTGCTATTAAAACAACTAAATTATTAAACCTATAGTGATAATCAATAACACTCTTTCTTAGAAGGATAGACCCCCTTAATAATTGACTAATCCAGAGGGAACCTCTTCTCCCAGTGCATGCTTTTTTTTGTGTGTTTGAGCGAACACGCATGCGTGCACCCCTTTAGAAGGGCCGAACCATTTGCATTTGCATGCACCTGGATGTGCTTATTGTTCCTTTTGATTGAGATGAACGTTATTGAGGTAGGCTGGCTCTGATGAGGGTCACGCAGGACTAATTAAACCCTTAACTCTCATTTCTAGAGAACCAGGAAAAGAGAGCAGTCAATGCATGTAATTAGAATGACTAAGGCACAGGTGCAAAAGGGTAAACAAACGCATTGCACGCTACATCGCAAGACTTCATGGAGACAGTTTCTTGATTCATATATACCTTTAAATGATTAAGCACTGATTTAACAGATGTTTAACACAGATCACCCCCCCCCCCCATCTAAATATCTCTGTTGTTCTCCTTTCAAATCTCAACCTATAAAACAAAGTTGTTCTGTCAGTGTGGAGACAAACTAGTGACCTACTTACAAAACAATGAAAACAATGCACCAACCCCAGTGAAAGTAAACTTTGCAGATTAACTATGAAAATCTTTCAAATTTCATAAAAGGTGAAAGTAAATTCAATACATTATTACATGTTGCATGTTATCATTAACCATTACAGGGAATTAATTTTAGTTATTTAAAAAGGTTTGTAAAGTTGTTTATTCTATTTATAGGATTTTGTAAATTATTATTGTAATAATTAGATAATACATAGTACATCTGTGATAACCAGATATTGTTATACATACAGTGCAGTGCAAAAATCTTGAGCCACCCCTCACTTCTTTATCATTTGCTGGGAAAATGGGAGATAGGTGCAGTGATTTATTGAAAAATGGGCAAACAGTCATGGATGTTGGCTGCCTTTTGTTCCATTCTGTGTCGAGATGATCCCACACTGCTTCAGTAATGTTCGGATCTGGGCTCTGAGGAGGCCAGTCCATGACTGATACTGTTGATAAGTTGTTGCCAAGCAGATTCTTTCCAAATGGTGTTTGCAGTTTTGAATTTTTCCTTTCTGTATCAGTTTTTGGAGCGCTTTGGTTCTGTTAGTGTGTTGTGGGTGTGCTTGCCTCTCCTGTCTAGTCTGTGTTTCTGTTTCCCTGTTTTCATACTTCCCGTTTTCCTTAGATAATGCCTTCCCTGTGCCTATTTTTCTAGTTTGTGCAGCTGTCCAGCTCAGTAAATCCTGTTCATTGGCAATAAAGCTGAAGTTAAGGTTCATCTTGTTTCCAAGTCCTGCATTGTGGGTCCATTTCCTGCCTGCTACACAGCTGACCCTGGCAGTGAACGTTTTCTGCTGTGCCTCTCTACCTCCTTCATATGCACTGATGACCATTTAAAGCAAACATTTCAAATGTGGATTCATCACTCCATAAGACCTGTTGCCACTGATTTTCTGCCCATTGCGTGTGTAATATGGCATACCTCAGCCTTTTCTCAAAGTTTCCTCTTCCTTAAGAATGGCTTCGTGACAGTGACCCTCCTGCTAAGACCCATAGATGGATCAACTCAAGGGCCACATGCATCTCTCAGGTCCTGTGTCAGATTTTTTTTTCTCTCTGTTTCTGAAGGACATGACTTTCAGATACTGTCTGGCACTTTTTCTTTTGCCCTACACTTGTCCTCCAGATTCTTCAAAGGACACGCTGCACACCAAACAGCGATATCCCTAAGTTCTTGGGTAATGGCTCTTCGGGAATCACTTTGTTGGTGCAAAAATTCTATTTAATGCCGATCGTTGCCATCTTTTTGTAGATTCAGCTGAAGAAATGAGAACAAATTATGTTTCTGCAACATGCTGCTATTAGTGCCTAAAAATACAATTTAAAATAGTTTTTTGATAAGTTGTCTGTTATGATCTTTCTTTCTTTCTTTCTTTCTTTCTTTCTTTCTTTCTTTCTTTCTTTCTTTCTTTCTTTCTTTCTTTCTTTCTTTCTTTCTTTCTTTCTTTCTTTCTTTCTTATGCCCTGGTTTAAATCACTATGATTCAACCCTGAATATCCTTTTGTGGTATTGTGGCTGTTTTCCAGTTTATATTTAATAGCATGTTTGGGCTCCAGTGAGTCTTTGCTCTTAACATTCCAAAGAGTTTTTAAGCTCTTTTATAGAGTCAAGAATTCAACCTTTATCCTACCTCTGTCCTTTGTATTGATAGCAATTCTTCTGTCAATTGCAGCAGTGTGCTCCATCTGCCTTAGTCCTTAAATTACCCAGTTAATCTTAGAGGACTGTCACACAACGTATTAGCTGATAGGATTGGAAGCTGCCTATTACATTAATAAGTGGCTCAAAGTCACTCATGTGAACCTGGGGTCACACAGGAGGTTGCATTTTTTTTAACCTTTAATGGCTTGGAAATGTTCTGAGAGGCAGCTGCAGGGGAAAAACAGAAATTAAGCATCCCGTTGTTGTGGAGAAAAAATCTTCTATGTCCTTTATCCAGATTGGGATGAATGCTCCGTTTCCTGTCACTCCTCATCTCAGTGTCTTTGTTTCTGAACTAACGTCCGTTTAAGGTGCTCAAATCGTCCCAGTTAAAGAATGAGCTATGAGCATGGGCAGAAACCCTTTAAGGAACTTTAATATTGCATTTATTGATTTGTATCTTTCACACAGCATGCCTGCTGTAAAGTATGGTATCCCTAAGAGGTATTTTTCTGGGTAAAATGCTTATTCTCGTGTGGGGAAACGAGCTCAGTGTTGCCCCCTATGGCTGCTGCGAGTGAAAACAAACAACTCTCCTCACAAATTGTCCATCAGGATTTTAACGATGAAGACAAAGTGGATGTTTTTGAAAATGTACATTTAGCATTAAAGTTAATGTAACCATACCACATTGGTTGTTTTTCTCTGATCATTATCTAAACTAGCAGTAATTTGTTTAATGGTTGTGTTTTTAATATTTTCAGTGTGCTTTGTGATTCCTTGTACTGCTGGTGAATATGCTTTCTTAATTGGTTCATGTTATGTCTACTTGTATTATTATTTTCAGCTGCAGCACAGTGACCTTTCGTAGCCACTACAGAGGTATGCAGAGGGGCTGCTATACTCATATAGCAGACATAGAGAACTTGAACTTGCACATTAATGGCACTCCTGAGAGAACGTGTGCTGGTCTGTCTGTATGTTTTTCTCTGGCTCTATCATCACCATTCATTACTACTGTGCACACTGAGCTGTCTCTACACTACATGTGTGTTTTAGGTGTGCGTTTGCAGTGTGTGTAGCGTTTACCACAATTGCTCCCCGTGGCAATCTGAAGGTTATGCCTGTTGACCTTGCTGGCGTCCATCCATTGACTTCCCCAAGTCGCCTCGGTCCGGGGTCTGACTGGACGCTGACACAGGACTCCAAGAGTCTGCTGTCTCTTTGTCTTTCTTCTCTTTCACACACTCTCGCTTTTGCTCTCTGACAGAAAGCTGACACAAGAGTGTAGGCTTATCCCTTCCTCTCGTTGCCCTTTCTCAGCATCTTTTTCTCTCTGCTGTTTAGCCGCATCCAAATGTCTAAATCTGATTCTTTCCTCATTCATAATTTTGTATCTTTACATTTCTCTGTTTTCACACCACGGTTTATCTCTAATTCCTGTCTATTTGTTTATTCAGTCTCGTTGCAAAGTTTTGGCATGAAATCAATGAAAATAAGATGCAGGTGGTTGTTTAATGGCAGACTAAAAAAAGCAGATAAGTCAGCGCAAGTGGGATAAAATGTTGCATGTATATATTGGCACAGCAACAGCAGAAGGACCATCTGCAGTGTATGTGCTGCTGTTTAGAAGTACAGCATATTCCTTTTCACACTTATTTTCTAATTTACTGAAGCATGATTGAACGCAGGTCTTATGTATTTTTATGTAACTGTAATTACCCAGATGTAAACCTCACACAATTATTCAATTTTATTAAAACCTGCCCTTTTGCTTACCTCCAAGTTTGTACATAATTGATATGCAACACTGGAGCTACATAATGTTTTTCCTCTTTTCCAGAGACAACATTTATTCTATAACACAGCAGGCTTTATTTGCAGTGTTTGTGCGTGTGTCCACTATCCTTGAGTGCGCATATATTTGTCTATCAAGCTATAAACTTCCTGCTTCCTGCTTTGTCGGCCAATGATAACTTGATACACCCCTGAGAGCTCTGCGGGGGCGGCGATGGGGGCAGTGGAGTCGACGAGGCAGAGAGGAAAAGTTTAATACGATGGGGCAGTAGTGGTGTATTTAGGTTTTAAGTAAAGTGTCAGACTATAAAGATGAAAACCTTGTGGGGTTTTCTTTTCTTTTTTTGAGCAAATACGGCAAGCTCCCTCTGATTTGATCCCCACCATGTGAAAAGAAACACACACTAATTTCCAGGCCTTTTGCTCCTCTATCAAAAGCAAATTACACAGACATTGCCGCTTAGATGTTGTGTCATGTGGGTCTAACTGAGCCACTATCTCTGTGTCCAACCTCTGAGGACACAATGCTGTTCGTTATTCAATTCTTTTTAATTGGTTTCAAGTCTGCCTCATTTGCATATGCATGCCAAGAGGGCATCTTATTGGAGGAGAAGTGGGAATGGAAAGGGCCTGAAAAGCACCCACAGAGAGAGAGAAAAGGGCAAGAGAGCGCGATATAAAGGAGTCTAAAAGGAGGAATGAATGAACAAACAAGTGAATAACAGACGGGATGTGAGTAAGTGCTTCTAGAAAACTCCGTCTCTCTGGTTACCACGGCAACGAGAGGTGCAAGTTGGCTCTGCTCCCTACGTAACCAATTATGTGCGTGTGTGTGTGTGTGTGTGTGTGTGTGTATCTACTATCTAGGACTATTGATATGCAAAAGAGAAAGCATATCCACATGAGGGTCTGTGAAAATGTTTGCAGGGCATTTGATTTTAATGTAATGTGTTTGCATTTGTGATCTGTGTCAAGCTGTCTTCTGTCAGTCTATCATCAGCCACAATTTCTGTCCTTACACACACACACACACACACACAAAAGTGAACAAAACCCACTGTGTTTGCACTGTTGTGTTCGTTGACTGTTAACAAAAAGCTGCACACTGGCCTTGATGCAAGAATACTATCACAAGTGGTTCCCCCTAGTGAGAGACACAATATATTTACCGTGTCTTCTTGAGGTATACATGTTATATTTTGGTTTCCTTTCATGTCTTTTGTCCAGTAGAAAAGGCAGTGTGTTTATTAAGATCTACCTCGGTGAAAAGAGCATTCAAAATAATATAAACTTTTTGCCAGTTTGCCTTACAGTTGTCTTTGTATTTTTAAAGCTTTACACACACTCATGTTCCTTCCATTCTCTTGACATTGGCCTTATTTCCTTATTATGGTGGCTTTTTGTTCCCTTTTCTGACCTTTTAAAAACCCAATGCAGAGTAAAGTACACAATCTGTTTGGGGTCGTTTAGAGTCCGTAGACATCTGATTTTCCAAGAACAATCTCTTATAAAACTACAGAGTCAGAAATCTCAAAAGGGATCGATTTTAGGACCCTACAAGGTGCCAGATAAAAATCCTTCATTGCAATTATATATAAGTATAATAAGTACTTAAGCATTAATTTCCATCTGTTGACAGTGGTGTCAGTCAGTGTTCACACTTTGGTCTGTTTTTTTTAGAACTTCACAAAAAAGTTATTCTCTTTAAAAACAGAATAAATAATTATGCAGACTGGTTAGTGTCAGGCTGAAGCACTGAACATGTGCTTGAATGTGGGACCTTCAGTGCTGAGTGGCACCAGTTTTAACTATTTAAGCATCTTCAAAAGCACTTCGTCCTATCATGATGTGTAACAGCTTGTACAGTTTAACTCTTTACGGTAAACTTCTGAAGCTCCATTACACACACACACACACACACACACACACACACACACACACACACACACACACACACACACACACACACACACACACACTCTCTCACCCACCTCCACTCACCACGAACCACAACACCA
>VOQJ01008529.1:5090-20769 GCA_015052665.1 Apistogramma diplotaenia
AATAACACACCCCCCCCCCCCCCCACACACACACACACACACACAGACAGTCTCAGTAAACCTTTACCCAAACAGACAATAAGTCTACTACCTGGCATACTGATGACATCACTGATGATGTAAAACACATCACCAGCAGTGAGAGGAGGGGGGAAAAAAATCCTTCTGAAATCACATTGGGTGAAAAAATTGGCATTGAAGCCTGATTGGCTGTGATGATTGACGCTCGTCATCCCATATGATTCCCCGACAGCTCCGGGCGTGTGTGTGTGTGTGTGTGCCTTCCATGACTTTGAGGCCTGTAATGCTGTCTACAGGGACAAACAGCCAGGCTGAGGCTCAGCAGGGTGTAAGACCAGCTCTCCTTAGTCTCCTTTCTTTCCAGCTGGATCTCAACTTCTTCTGCCTTCATTTCATTTTATGGGCCCAGTTTGCATCGTTCTAACACCTGGACTTTTCAGATATTACCAAAAATCTCATCTGACTCGATGGGAAACCACTTCAGGCCAATCTGCTGTGGAAAGAGAGCAACGTTCACTTCCAGAGCCAAGAAATCTGGATCATCAAGAAGTCAAAGCAAAGCATAGATGTTTGGCCCTTTACCTAAATCTGATCTGAATTCACCTGATCACATCATTTAATGAACCACAAGGCCCCACTGAGATCGCATCTCTTTCACAAACAAAACCTGGCTGACGGAGCCGCCCTTCAAAATAAAAATCTGACTAAAGAAGCAACAAACTTAAGGGAAAGATACAGAATAGCTCAGACTTCCTGGACTGTCTGTAATGCACGTGTTTAAACAGGAGCTATGAAAAATAATGGAGATAAAAGTTTCCATTTGACAGAAGAATGCAGCTTTGTCTCTACTCTTTGCATGATTTGCAATTCAAAATTAATCCTTATTATCTTATAACAGGCCTGAACTGGACCTCAGCACACCTGACTGTACATACAATGAGGTCATTGTTTAAAATTGTGGCCATGTTTAATGCAAACATCCACCCCTGGAACAGGAGATGCATGACAGGACAAGTAAAAGCCGAACAGGTCCACTTTAATCACTTTTTCTGTCCCTTTTCTTGAAACTCATGATGATTGGGGTCTTGCTGTTCCTGAGTGCAGACTCGACATGAATAATGCATCATTTACATTAGCTTTATTAAAAAAAAGTTCTAGGTTAACAACTCTGACAACCCTATTAGAGTCGAGGGAGAGGATGGTACTTATCAGATCCTCCTCTGAGCTTCAGTTTTAATTGAGTGAATTAAAAGAGTCCAGTTTCAGGAACCTTTATCTCCCAGTTCTGCCGTTTCCATCAAGCTTTTCTCTTTTCCCTGCTCCTTAAGGTCAGACAGCATGCAGTAGTAGATCTTATCCAGGAACTTTTTCCAACCCTGTTGGCAGATCTTCTGTTGGATACCAGCAGATTTCTTTGAGATTACATAATATTTTATGCAGCGTATATTCTGTTGCGCCTGCATGAAAGCAGAAGCAGACAGACAGAGCGGCATGAGGGAACGTCGGGAGGCAGCTCATCACCACCATTAAGACCCGTCCCTGCTGGGATGATGAGGATATCACCTCCTCTGCTGTAAACCGTGCTGCAGCAGAGATGGGAAATGAATTCAAGTTATTAAGATTAAGGAAATGGCTCTTGTTGAGGCCGATATTGATATCAAGCTGGGGGGGAGGGGGGGTTAGGATGAGAAGCAGGGAAGCGGAGAGGGAAAGAAGTGATTCTACTTCCTCTGTGACCTGAACCACACTTCACAAAAAGATAAAGGGGCGGAGTCTCACTTATACGCAGCTTTATTAGCACAGTGCTAATCGCAGATGCGATTTTATCCAATTAGATGAGCAGAATGTGCAGCCGTGAAGGTGACGGGAGGCGAGTTTACAGCTTCAAAAGCAGGATGATGCTCCCACAGTGCCCCACACTGTCCCGAGACTCCACTTCAGAGCAGAGGGACAACATTATGGCATGAAAATAACACATTATGGATGCTGCAGCTGTACTCACAGCTGTGGTAGAAGGGGCTTATATGCAGCCATGTTTACACTTGAACTGTGTGGCTTCCCTACAAAAGTCCAGTTTTGCTGTAAGACATTAAAAGATTTTAATTTCTTTAAATTAGTTAACAAAAAAATGACAGTGAGCCTGGCAGCAGGGCTCATCACCTCACCTTATGGGTATAATGATTGGTATAAGTTGTATTCACTTACATGTGCTGTGTAGTTATATCATTAAATAATAAACTGCTTTTTAAAGCTTTTACTTAAATACCTAAATTTATCATTAGACCAGATCCAAAGTAAAATCTGCTGAAGCCTTTTCTGCAGCATAACGTCCACTGAAAGCTGCAGGACGAAGAAAAAAAGCAAGAATCTGGCTCTCCATTTGTTTCCATGTGTACGACTGGCAATCAAGGTGACATTTTAATTTGACTGTGACCTTAAAACTGGCATCGAGCGCACTGTGTGTGCAGAGCGAAGCAGCGCAGGTCAGCGAGTGCAGTTCAGAAAACACTGGAACGAAGACGCACTGAAATGCATCACTCGCCGAAGCTTCGGCATCGAGGGGAGATGAATGGCTCCTATTAGAGCGCGGCTGCTTTAGAGGGAAAGCGATATTCAGCTGAGGAGATGACGAAGGTGAGAGGAAGTTAAGACTATTAGAACCGAGACTGATTAAAATAACGTCTGTGTCCTGAGACAAAGTTAATCATCCCCTCTGCTCCTCAGCAGAGGACGCGCACAAACCTGAAACCTGAGCTTTTGTGGCCTCTGAGCAACACAATTAAGCATAGTTTCTGTTGCACTGACAGTTTTAAATCATTCCTGGCAGGAAATGACAGATTTTGGAACAGAGAGAGAGAGACGAAACGTCTTGGAAACATTTTCCAGCTCCATATTTTTATTTGTGGATTCTACTCAAGCAGTTTTACAGGATTCACAGTTCAAAATAATCCTTCTTTAACTTACAGTATACTGAGCTTTGTTCATCCTCTGAAAGCAGCCGTTTTAAGCTCCTCCCTTTTAAGGTCTTTTCAACATTACCTGCTTTGGCAACATGATGAAACATCTATAACAAGCTTTGCATAATCTGTGGAGCATGCTCTCTAAAGGCCGAATTCAAAACCATTAGAATCTGGATTTAAAGACGTGTAGAATTGACACCATCATTAATAATGGTGTATTTGGACTAGAAAGGAAATCATTTTTTCCCTCCAATGATTAAGTCACAGATTTATGAGACAAAAGTGGCAAATTTCTGGGAGAAAAATTCTGGATTTTGTTGTCAAGGATCAACATTGATTCTCTGCTTAAAGTAAAAATCACATGTTTGAACTCGTAGGATCAATAACTCTTCAGAAACTCCAACACCACCTTTTTCCAATAATAAAAGTCTGGAATGTGTCAAACTGCAAGTTCAGCTTCTTTAAACCAATTTGAAAACTGAGGGGCTTCATGAAGGCTCAGGAAGACAGAGGAGGATTATTATGAGCTGTGAATCATGCAAAGCTACTCCAAAGGAGTCCAAAAATAAACACAAATAGCTGGAAATGAGCAGAATAGATCTAAATACATAAATGTGATTAACTTGATGATAACTGATAACTAAATGTAACTTTAAAGAGTTCTCGTCACCTCATTCTTTACCCAGCCTCCTCCTCTTCTCTCTTCCCCCTGGAGTCAGTATATTGTCTATTCTTAACAAAGGCAGGCAGGCTGGGAACAAGCAGCCTTTGTGTCCTCCTCAGACGGGAGATGCAGATTATGCACACGTATAGGAGGATGGTAGATGGTGGAAACTGAGAAGCTGAAAACAGGTGGAAGGTGTAGAGTTTCCAAATCGTCTCTAAAATAACCAACAAAGAATATAAAGTCATGAAGCCACAGGGGGAAACAAGACAAAATACTGTTGGGTATCATGTTTTTCTGGTCCCAAGCCTAACTGTCGAGCTAATTATAGGCTCATCCGGAGTTCTTAGCAAACACCGAAAAAAAAAGTTGTGAGCAGCTTTTTCTAGTAGCTGATTAATCATCATTTGAAGGCGTGTGAGTCAAAACAAACTTCAGTGTGCGCGTTTATGGTAATGCAGAGCCAATGCTTTATCCAAATATTCAAATCAAGCTCTCGTGAAAAGGTTGCACAGCAGAGAAAGCTGCACCCGAGCTTCCGTGTGGCAGGCAGAGCTGAAAAATGACACCAACTCCAAAGCAGCGCGAGCTGCAGTTCCTGTAACGTCCACATGGGGTTCCACAGAGAGTCTGTCCCTGCAGAGTCCCACTTTAAAACCTTAGAGCAGAAATAAACATGTTTACAGCCTGATACAAAAACTGCTTGGCTACCTGCTAACTGGAGCCTATCAACTGGACCTTTGGACCATGTTTGTGCTGTTGGAACATTTTGGAGCACTTTTAATGCAATTATAGGACTGATAATATGGCAGCTGTTCATTAAAACAAAAGAGGTTTCAAATCTCAGACCTGGAAGCTGAATTTCCCTGACTCTGATTCTTTGTGTTATTGTTTCTCTTTACACTGCAGGAGAGGCTCAGGTACCATTTCAGGGGCTCAGTGTAATCAGAGGATTAAAAATGTTCCTCAGAGCAATATTTCCAGCCTGCTGAATGTAAACGGTTTAAATGTCAGAGTTTATGTTCAGCACTGTTCACACGCACAGTTTGTCCTGCTGCCCCAGGTCGGAACGACAAGTTTTAAATGCATGTCAGAAACGGTTTCAGATTGAAAGTAACACGAGCTGCTCCTCGTTCTGAAACAGTGCAGCGCTGTTTCAGGGAAAAGGGAGGTGGTTTCGTCCTCAGTTTGACTCATTTAAGAACTTCTTTGTATTTTTCCTGTCAAAGACCTAAATAAGCCAAAATATGGCTCATAATCAGAAACAACAAAAGATAAACTTCATACATTTTGGTGAAGCAGATCATTCTGGGCTCATGCTACAGTAGGCCCATTCTGGGCTAACGGCTTTTGGAAACTGTTCCTCTGGTGATGCCACTGAATCTTTAATACACGTGTTGTCAAATGATATTGATCACAGCTGCAGTTCAGACAGAAACTAAAACACATTTCAAAACCCAGTTCCCAGTGAGCGTGGCTGTGGTAAACATCCAGAGAAGCACATAAGGATTCAGGCACCGTTTGTTCTTCTGGAGGAATTTAAAATGACCACCCGCAGATGGTTTCCACAGCCGGGAATGAAGCCCCCAGTGCCCCAGACACAAAGCACTGGACCCCTACAGCTCCTCCAGGTGATGATGGGTTCTGGTCCTCTCAGGTGAGGTGTTTCAGGCATGTCCTACAAGGAGAAGACCCAGCAGATCCAGAACTGTGAGATTATGTCTCTGCTGTGTTGAGAATGGCTCAGTCACATGTACTTTATCCATTCTGAGCCACGTTTTGTACTTTGGTCTACCCAAGACTGGAAAGACCAACGAACTAGAACTGTTAGTCTGTTCAGTCTGATGATCAGACTAACAGCATCTTCATGATCATCAAGCCTTAATTAAAAGGATGCCACATACACTGTTTTCCAGCAGATTTCTATCTGAAATCGTGATAAAATGCCACAAAAGGCTGAAAATCACATTTGTTTGTGATCATGTGATCATTCTGGCCTGTTCTTAAAAATTAATGAGGCACTGATGTGTAGATTTTAAAAAAACAACATCTGACACCTTTAATGGAGCACATAGGCCAACAGTGTAAATCAAGATAATTACATTTGCCCAGGGGAGCGTCTCAGTAGAGGCCAGTGAGCTGTTAGCGTCCTGCTTTTATTTGGCACTCTGCTGTACTGCAAAGACCCTCTGAGGTACCATTGCTCACACAGAGCCACTTAAACGCCAAATAATTCTCTTTAAAATGCAGAAACATAACAATTAAAAAGAAAAACCGTATTCTTGATTTCACCCATCACCCAGATGTGACTATAATTCCAGTCTCAGTGATGATGCCCATTTGGTTTCCGGCTAAAGAAACATTTCTAAAGGTATCGGGGTTCTCTCTCTTTTTACTGCACAGATCTTTATCTCGTGACCCAAATACGCTAATGCTTCTCTGGAGATTTGAATGTTAAACTAACTAATCTGGAAGTGAAGTCATAAGGCAGCGGAGTGCATTAAACGCAGTGAAAGGATGAGATGAGAGGATCACAGCGTGGAGGAAAACCCATCGGAAAGCGGTTCCTGGGTGAAATACTGTGGTGTGGAGGATGTTTATATCAAGTCTGCTTTAAACACAGTTTCACATAATTTTTCCTACTCTGGGATCAAAATGATGCCAAAGAGGGGAAATCCCTAATATGGTCATGACAGACAGTGGAGAAGTAGCCAATCAAACGAGGAATAAACTGAAGGGCTGCACCAAGGCCAAGTATAAGATGAATAAAGATCATTTTGAACTTTGACTCATGCAAAGCTACTGTAATGTAAAACATGAGGCTGTAAAGGACCAATTTATGCCCCTTTAAGCAGTCAATTGACCTCTAGAGGCCATGTGGGTAAATGCAGGTGACTTCACCTTGATCTGGTGAAACCCAGCTTTCAAAAGGTGTGTTTAACACCTCATTTTAATGCAAAGCAGCTACTGTAGCACAATTAAAATATTAAACTGTTCTTAACACACACACACACGACTTCATCCATGAGATTGTGATCACTTTTCTGTTTTCAGCTTTAAGAACATCCTGAATAAATTCTTTGTTTAAAGAAGTCTCTTTGCACTGCAGGCTAATAAGAAAGAAATGAAGGACCCGGCTTTGCTGCATCATCATCCAGTAACGTGGGCCACTGAGGCTCACACACGCACCTCCAGGCTGCACTTAGCTGAAGATGCACTGCTTTTATTCAGGTATTTGCCTCACTGCTTTGTACACTGAACTATCAGTGCAATTTTGAGCCAAACCCTGACAGCAAACACTGCAAAGCAAACCCGTGTGGGCTGCAGTGGAAGCAGGCTGACTGAGTGTGTTTGCGTGCAGAGGGCTGCAGGTACTGTAACAGCAGCCATAAAGCTGAAGGAAACAGGCTGTTTAGTGGTGTGATAACATTAGGTGCCGTTATGGCCGTCAGAGGGGACATTAGCCTGCAGATGTTAGCTAGCTGAGAGTCAGAACGGCCTGCCGCCTCGGTGGGGTGGAACCTCGGGACAGGAAGATAATCTGAGCGATAATGAATCCCCACACTAATGAAACACATTAGAAAATGCTTATCAACTCAGAGCCTGCTGCGGTTACGGTCTCTGTGGTGTTCTTCCATTTCAGGTTCAAGCCCGGATTCACTGCCTGCACTATTTGGTATTTTCCAACCAGGATCATCTCGGAGCTCAGAGACGCACCGACTGGTTCAGACAGCAAACATCACCTGATGAGTATTGTCGCCCAGACACATTTGTTCCAAACAAAACACTCAGACTCAGACGTGTTTGCTTCCTGCAGCTTCTCCAAAAGGAAAGTAAAGCTTTTTTTTTTGTCTTAAATGCTAATAAAAGTAACTTCACCAATTCTACAATACTGAACTCATGATTTGTTGGCTTTTTGGAAGTTTTTGTGAAACTGAAAATAAATAGCAGCACTGCTATATACAACATGCAGCAGTAACAAGTCAGACTCAGGCTTGTTAAAAGGTACTTTTTGTAACCTCGGAGCATTTTAATGAAAAATTTTCCCCAGCAAGGGGAACTCTTAACAGAAAGTGTTTAAATTGTTTCAGATTTATTTTTAGCCATGCACACATACACATGTCTGCACTCGGTTCACTTCTTGAGAACTGTCCGTTGCTTTGGATGGTTTAGTCCAGCCATTTAAAAGGTACCTTCACTACCTTTCCACCAGTCTCGTGTATACATATGTATCCTGTCTTGCTTCTACTGACTTTCATTCCTCTTCTCTCCAGAGCACACCTCCACCTCTCCAGATTCTTTTCCACCTGCTGTCACTGCAGATCACGATGTCATCTGCAAACGTCGCAGTCCACAGAGACTGTTGATTGACCTCATCTGTCAACATTTCTAACACCACTGCAAACAAAGAGGAGCTCAGATATAATCCCACCCCCAACTTGAACCCATCTGTCACCCTACCGCACACCTCACCATCGACTCGCTTTTCTCATGCACCACCCTCCAACTCTACTCCGTCACTCCTGACTTCCTCATGCAGTACCAAGAGAGGAACTGTGGCACTGCAAGAGGAAGTCAGGAGTGGCCTTTCCACAGACCAGCACTGTAAATAAAATGGTGTTCTTAATGACCTGCCCGTAAAAGTCACAAGAAAGAAAAAGTTGCACTGACCAGTGCCCCATTCTGTGGTATAATTGGTATTACACAAAAGAGTTCATCTTCTGCAGAACTGAGATCCCAGCAAACACTTCAGCACCAACTAACTTAGTCTGGATGTCTTTTTTCAGCTTCTACTGCTGCTTGAAAAATTGGCATGCAGCAGGGAGGCGATGGTTACAGCAATCCATGCATCAAATATTATAAATATCTGGACCTGTGTTATAGAAACAACACGAACACCTGTCTGTAGGTAATTTTTTGAGCTCACACCACAGTGGCTTTTAACCTGGGAAGCAGCATCACTGCCTCAGTCACGTTTTGGACGTAAAGTCAAGAACTCGTCTCTTCAAATTCTGCCGATAGTTTAAATTATTTTAAATACAAGAATTGATCATAAGTGCCTTTAAAAAGCAAACAACTTTACTTCCCAATGTCACACTTTCAGTGGTATAGGAACAGGGTCAGATGGCCGTCTCTCCAGTAACTCCATCCACAGGTCCGTTAAACACCTCAGGCTGAAGTGAAACTGTAGACATTCATGTGATCTGTGACACTTAAAAGCTGTGGGTGATCTCACCTGAGCTCTGTAACCCCTCCCCACAGAGTCCACACAGGACAAGCCACCCAGCAGATTTTAGCCTCAACCCAGCAAGGTAGCGTCTAAAATCATATTCTGATAGCGTAAGGTCAGCGATTGGGCAGCTGCTTCAACCTCAAAGAGCTAAACTGAGCCTGAATATGAGGGATAACTGTAAGCTCCACACCTGCAGGCCTCGAGGTTGCATAAGGGCGCAGTATCGACCTGATGCTTGTTCTGGCAGCACATTAGCAGAGCAGGTGGCTCCTCACTTCTTCCAGGTATTTGCTTGATGTCAGACTTTAAACCGATCAAATTGACTCAAAGTAATTGCCAAACAGACCACCGGGTGCCGTGAAGGGTTCAGCTTGTGGTGACAGAGTCTGAGCTCGCAGCTCCTCTGATGATCAGACTTGACTGAAGACAACAGGAAAGACTCCAAATGGCTGACAAAAACTCATTTACATCAACAAGGTGAGAAGAAAATACATCAGGTATAAATCTGAAGGTTTTGGGGGCACTTGATTATTGATTATTCCCACTAACGCCAAATCACCCAGAGTCCCCCTGACCTGGGATCAGAGCCACAGGTGGACCAGGCTGGGTTTAGCAGCTGCTGCCTCTTTTTGTCCATGTTTAAATAAAGTGTGTGACAACAAGAGCTGCAAAATTAAATGACATCATCTTTCATCACAATGCAAACATCTCTTTTACTGATTAGTAATTCTGGGTCGATAAACTCGATCGTTTGCAGCACTGTGGGGTCAGATGAGGCCCTGAACACGTGAGAAAAAACAATCACATGCTTTTGTTTGGTTGGTAGAAAATTCACAGACCACAGCCTGAGGCAGACACAAACATGCATCCGATTGTTTCTTAGTTGAGGCGTGGCAGAGGATCAGCCTGCTGTCGGACACCCACAACAGGTCTGAGTGTTTTTCTGCTGTCATTGGGTGGAGAAACGATTCAACCGCAGACACGCATTCCTCCAGCTGCCGTCGTTACAGACAACAGACCGGAGGAAGCGAGGGTGTGCCGCAATATACACGTTTATGTTTTCAGGTGGATAAAGAGGATGAACTGGGTTATAACCTGTTGCATAATACTTCCCTGCACGTAACAGGGCCTGAGAGAGAAACCAACTTACAGAAATTTACTGCAGCTCAACAGAAGTGAGGACGTTTGGATTTAAAGCTGGAGTCCATTTGCTTTAAAGTAATGTAAAACTATCAAATGCAGCTTTAATCAGAGGAGTGTTTAACATTTTTACTAAATGACTGAAAGATCAGACAAAAAAATGCATTCATCTGTGATGATTCAGTCATCGGGTCTGAGAGCTCAAAGCAACTGGATTAGCAGCAAGTTCTTCAAGATGTTTCATCTACTTCATAACAGTTTTGACTCAGGTATTTAAGGTTAATTCATTGCATTTACAGCATGCCTGCAGCCCACTCTTTAAAAATAAATTACAGTATTTTAGAGACGACATTAAAGGAGGGGTTGGGTGGAGGCGGCTTGCAGAGGCGGCAGCAGCTGAAATGGATCATATTATTATTATTTGACCACAATGTAATTTTTAATGTTCTTATACTTTTTGTTTGCTTAAAATAATAAAAGCGTTCAGTATAAAACCTCCTGAACACAAACGTTCCTTTGCAGAAAGTCCAGGAAACACAGCCAACCACCATGAAACAGACTGTGGCAACAGCAACTAAAGATTCAGCTCAGAACCCTGTTTAAGGACAGACAGCCAGTCATTCATCAGACTGCTTGGCCCTCACTCTTACATACTGTACAGTAAATAGAATATATTATATACCATACATCACACAGTTTTCAGAGTTGTGGGATTTCTCACATTAAAATCTGCATCAGCGTCAGTGTTTGCGCTGGTATGCACAGGTTAGTGGACTCCACGTCACCTTTAAAATTACGTTACCATCTCTGCAGACACCGGCAATAAAGCATTTACTATATGAAAAAAAATGTATATGCATTTAAATTAAGTACCTGTGAAATTGAACTGACCCCAGCAGCATATGTGATGTCACTGTTACCAAGGCAACAGAGCTCCATTTGCACACCAAACTCATGCACGCACGTACTGTACACACACACGCACCCCTGCAAACTCGTATCCAGAGGCCACACTGGACGCTGGACTCGCTCCTAACAAACCTGTGCCAGTGGACGACTAACAGCGCGCGTGCACAGAAACCGGTTCTGCACGGGTATAAATTACCACGTCACGCCACAGCTAAACCGCATGATTCCTGGAAACAACATGCACGTAAAACAACACAGAGTGATGCGAGTTTCGGTGAAAGTGATGTCTGACATCTGTTGTCAGGCGATAAAACACAGGCAGAGAAAAGTTCAGAGTGTGAAGAAGTGCTGCGAAGAGGCCGCCGGCCGCATCTAATTATGCATTTATACTGACCGACTTACCTGCAGGTGGGTGAGCTCATCTCAGGAAACACGAGTGAAACGGTGAGGGCAAACTCAGAAACACTCCAGGGCACCCTGATCGGCTCATTGATAAGAGCGCAAACTCATCAGCAAAGAGGGAATAATGTTCTTCCTAAGCGGAGTCTGTAGAGACTGAAGCGCTGCAGGTAACCCGAACCTTACCTGCTGCAGGTAGTTTACAAACCACGCCCCCTCAAACCTGTCTGCACGCACGCACACAAAAACACCTGCCGCAGGTCACCCGCATCACGCTGCAGTGGCTCGTCTTTCTTTCTTTTTTTTCTTTCTGCGTCCTATTTCTGTGTCAACACTTCCTCCAATGTGTCCTAGTTCACCTCCTTACTCAGAAAAAATGACCTTTTACACTATTATGCACCTTTTCTCCTCCAAGCTCTTTATTTCACTCATATTCAGCCTGTTTAATGAATCAATGAGTCCACAGGTGCATGTGAAGGACGCATAGTAGTGCTGCTGATATTGGAATGGGATGCGGCCTCCTTCAGCCTGGCCTGCTTTCCATTTGTAATCAAACCATAAACACATACATTTTTAAAACCATCCACATGCAGATTAATTTTTAATGATCATAAGAACATACTTTCCAAGGTCTCACATGTGATGATACAGCATTTATAATCACAGTGTTAATTATAAACTTTACTCAGGTATTGAAGCACCAACTGAACTACATTTAATGTGTCTGCAAAACCTTAAACACATTCTCATTCACTAAATCAACACAGTGACACAGCACTTCGTCAAAGAGCGGTCATAACATTTAATCAAAACATTTGCTTAAATTAAAACAAATGTTTTACGCCTATTATTTTAATCCCATTATGTATTTAAAGTTTGTCACTAAAAACTAAATTAAAAACTACTTTGTAAAATAATTTTTTAGGGCTGGAAAATGTTTGAGTTTTGGGGTGAAACACAACAGTTGCCACTTTTTTTTTAAAAGCTCTGTTTTCTGGGTTGCCATGGTAACACATCCCTTCTGAAGACTTCACATATAACTGTGCTGCAGACACAAAATATTCTTATTAAAATACATTAATAATTCAGACTGTTTTGAAAAACTGTGTTCATGAACACAAACAAAAGTCGTTGTTGGTTAATTTTAGGTTTTATTGTTGTGTTTGTTTCTCACGGCTGCACTGAATACGTTTCACAATGAGGATTTAAACGTTTCAGGATGGCCACATGAGGCACATACACGTCACAATATTCATGTAGTTCAAATTACCGTTTTTGTTCCTTGCAGATAAAAATAAAAATATGTTAAGGCAAATAAATAACTTTACCACTGGCTGGCTGCTGTGGGTGAACCCCGTTCATCCAGCCTCGCCTTCTTTTTGCTGCACTGTCCTGACCTCTGTGAGAGGACATGCCCAGGCAGAGAGTTTTTCAGGCAGCCCACACATCACCTTTGTGCTGCATATGTGCAGAGGGGACCGTGTTTGTTCAGCACTCGCACAGTGACAGCATCACCATGGAAAAAACTCACACTCCTTTAAGAGCTAATGTTTTCTTTCCTTTCTTTTGTCTGTGTAACATACGTCTTCGTGTCACTCTGGGTTTGCGCAATAACTACGGGTCTTAATGAGCTCTCTGCACAAATAGCATGCAGGGTTGTTTCCCTGGCAGTTTAGACGGAGACGAACATTTTAGGGCAGACGTTTCAAAATGTGAGCGTAAAAATTCATCGAGAGTAACAAAAACAAAACTGCTTTATACACCTCCCAGTGTCAGCAAATCTGCATTTCTATGTTTCACGGCTCACTTCCTGTTTCACTTGGATCGTGTATTTTGTACCCCCCCACTGTCTCCACTCTCCTTGATTACCTCATGTGTGTCTGTGTGCTTGGCTCCCCTCATTCTATTGAATTTTATTTTATTTTATTTATCTGCCACCAAATGACAACAAATAGTCACCTCAAGGCTCTTTATATTATAAGGTGAAGATCCTGCAGTACAGAGCAGAAATACTCATCATCGTGGGAACCCCCAAGCAGCCTTGGCCTGTTGCAGCATAACTGCATTATTGATCAAAAAGGAAAGTTTTAAGCTTAATCTTAAAAACAGAGAGGATGTCTGTCTCCCAAATCCAAACTGGGAGCTGGTTCCACAGAAAAGGGGCTACTCTTAAGTAACCTGGGAACCACAAGTAAGCCAGCAGACTGAGAGCGAAGTGCTCTACTGGGGTAATAAGGTGCTATGAGGTCTTTAAGAGACGATGGAGCCTGATTATTGAAGACCTTGTATGTGAGGAGAAGGATTTTAAATTCTATTCTGGATTTAACAAGCAGACAAGCTTGGCAAATGAAGCTCTTGTGAATCACTGAACCACTTAAACCAAATATTTCATTGAATATTTCATTTCATCATTACTCGAATTGACGGTGACCTCTCTTGGAGAGGTGCAAGGCTGCAGTCAAAGTTGGCAGCTAGTAGACAGGAGATCTAATTGCGTGCACACACGTGCACACCTCCATGAGTTTCTTTTGTAGAAAACGTCTGTTGTTCTCTCTCACACACATTAGGAGTGAATATCATGATGTTCTGTTTACAAATAAAGATTTATTAAGTATTGTGGCTTTGAGGAGTCCTGGGAAAACCTCATTGGGTGAGCCTGTGTAAATATAGCAGGGGGTGAGTTTGTGTAATGGGGATGAGGAGGTGTCAGTGAATCTTTTGACTGGACCAGTCAGAAGATTCACTGAGCCTGTCAGATGAGTCATTTGGGGAATGAAACATTTGCTATTTTGGATGTCATATATCACGTAATGTCTTTCATCCCAAAGAAGTTCAGGGTGTGAAACCCATATCAAAATGTTGTGCTGACATCACTAGTTGTCTCCTAGTTTCCTGGTGAATGCATTTCTGTCTCCAGTCCAGCCTGGTGTATATTTTAGTATATTTCTTCCTGTGAATAAAAGTTTAAGTCTACTCCTCATCCTCTGAGTCCTGCATTGGACTCCCACTCTGCCTGCCACACAGCTGTTCTGTGACATGAGCAATATTTCTCCAGGCTTACTGAAGCTCTTCCAATTGTTTTTGCATATTGACTGCTTTTATTTTCATTCCTGTTCTTTCGCCAGACAATTTTCAGAGGAATGCTCATTTGCTTGACATTCCTCTGAAAAGGCGCCTAACTCAAGGGATGAGCCTTGTGTTGTGTCTGCTTGAGGTGGTAAACTCGCAGGGTTGCATCCAAAAGCTGCAGGACAACGGCCCTCGAGGCCTGGGTTTGGGCATACCTGGTTTAAGGGGATGGTCAGCATCAAATTTCCATGGTAATCTGACCCAGTCAGGCAGCCACAGTGGCATCAACCATCAGATGAACAGATGAACAGGATCAGATGAACAGGCCCAAAAGATACATCTAATTCAGCTGATCCATCCTGTTCACTGAAGCCTCATCAGTGGAAGGGTGGCTGTCAGGAAGCCTCTCTTAATGAAGGGGAACAGCGAGAAAAGGCTGAGGTAAGCTGCATTACACAAGAACTGAACTGAAAATCAGTGGCAACAGGTCTGATGGAGTCATGAATCCAGATTTTAAATATGTGGTTCAAATCTTCATCAGTATGTCTGGAGGAGGTCAGCAGAGAGGTACAACAATCATGTGTAAAGCACGGTAGAGGCTCTGTCATGGTTTGGGGCTTCATTGCAAATATGAATGCAGTGTCATGACCAGTGGTAGAACAGAGACTCGGGTACAGACTGAGAGAAAAGTTCACAAGTTTATTTACACCAAAGTAAGCAAAAAGACCAAAATAAGTCCAGCTCCACTAATAGAAGTCCAGGTGTCAGCTGGGCCACATTCCAAATCTGATCCACTCCAAGAAGAAAGAACAATTTCTCTCTGCTCTCTCAGGGCTTCCTGTGCAGAGGAGAACAGAAGCAGACAAAGGCTACTGAAGCCAAACCTACTATTCTGTAGTAGGTACAACGACCCGGCATCGACTGGAGGTCTCCTCCTCATTTATGTGAGTAACGAGGAAGGCAGGAAACAGGTTAGCCCCGCCCCTGAAACACAAGGTGAGTTAAACAAATATACACGAAAGAGAGGAGAATCAGACCACGACATGCAGAACAGCACCGTCAGATTTGATAATGGAAAGCATCTGATTGGCAGCAGCTTCGTTCTTTTTGCCTTATTATGCTGCATGTTTTTCACAACCCTGTATTTGATGTTTTCATGTAATGTTGTACAACGTAAGTTGCATTTTGGATGACTATCGCTGTGATTCAGGGATTATATAAGATTGAACTGAATTTGATGGCTGTGGCAGAGTCAAATTATCTGACATGGGGGGGGGGGGGGCA
>VOQJ01008532.1:3451-16080 GCA_015052665.1 Apistogramma diplotaenia
CCTGGTGGGGGGGGCCCTTGAAAAAATGATGACGCAATTTTTAAAAGGGGTTGGGGGGGGGGGGGGGTGGGAGACCGGGGCTTGTAGACGGAAGGATAAGATGGAAGCAAGCGGAGCAGTATATGCTCTGGAAAGGGGCAAGGAAAGACGATACAGACTACACTGCTGTGTTTTAAAGGCAGTTCATTGAGCTTCAACAATCAAACATTATTCATCAGAGAATATGGTGCTCCATCACTAATTTGACAAATACTTTAATAGCAGGTACAGACTGGATACAGTGAGAATGGCTGCATATTAGTGATGATTGACGATGATCTGTCAGCATTGTACTTTCTATACCAGAAAAGTCTGTGTTCTCCCACCCCAAAGCTCACTGAATTACTGTATCAGTGTATGGCTGCATACACAATTACTCTGTAATAGTAACCATCCATTAACTGCAGGCTTAAGTCCTCTTTGACAGAATTATTGTTGTTATTATTTTTCTTATTCTTAAATGTATCAGTAGTGAAAACCTTTGACGCAATTAAATACATTAATGAGGACAGTAGATCTAAATTCAAGGAATCAAGGTTTTTATTTTGCCATGTGAGCATGAACTGAGCTCTACATTGGAATTTTTTGCGCAGGGGTCTCTCATAGTCAACCAAGTATAAAAAAGCAATGAATATAAAATATAGAACAAGTATAAAAATATAGAACAAGGAGACCGTATAGAAATTCAAAAAATATATGTAGCAGATCAACTGTTGAAACTATGTAGATGAGGAGGTGGAAAATATATAAGTATATATTATAAATTATAAGTGATGGGGCAGTGTACAAAGGACGGATGGTGACATGTGCGGAGAGGACAGTGGTTGGACCCAGAGGCACACTTGTGCATTTGACAACCGCTGTTGTAGAAGATGGAAAATGATGACGACACTTATTTATGAGTAGCTTTGAAACATTGTATGAAAAAGTCTGTTTATCAGATAAACAACAGCGATTTGCTTTCTCTTACTTGGCAGTCGCACCCGCAGCTCCACCTCCTCTTTGTGGGACAATAAAGGCTGTTCTTATTCTTATTAAATTCATTAACAGTTTATCACACATAAATTGAGACTAATGTTACTGTTTGAAGAGGAAGCGGTTTAACATCGAGACCATCAGACAGGCAACTTAGATAAGACATCTTCAAAGACCTTTAAAGACAGGGTTAGATGATGAATAGATGGCTGATTGATTTTGGCATGGCCACTCAAATTCCTCTGGGTGTTGTGGCATTGAAAAGATCTGACGCATCTTGACACCTTTGATTCCTCCAGATCCACCCTTGGCTCTGAATCCATCTAACAATCAGAGGTAGGGTCAGAAGCTGGCAGGCAGCCATGAGGAAGGCTTGAAGCAGCACAGAGAAAGGTGGAGCCAAAAGAAAAGATAAAGAGGAATAAGTTGGGCAGAAGGTCAGAAGGGGAGAAAACAGCGTAGCAGAAGAGGGAGGTGATGGAAAAAGACAAAATGAGGAGTATGTCATGCACTGCGTGTTCTAAACGGTTTACACATAAGCAGAAAATATCAATTTGTTACGGCAATTTGACTCCGTAATACATATTAACACCACCGCTGAAGCACTGTGACAGATGTGTGACAGATGTGTGAATGGGAGTGTTGTACCTACAATGTGAGCTTGCATAAAGTGTGGACCATGAGACATTGGATTTCTAGTTTCTGCACCTTCTGAGTGATTATGTCATATTAAAATAATATTTAAAGGTATATAATCATATATTCTTATGGTCATCGAATCTTGTAAGCAGAAAGATAGCAGTGTTTCAGAGTATTGTCTGTTATTCGTCTGAGCAATAAAGCTCAGTTTTAGTTCTGAAACTATTAAAGACATAGTAATGTGTTCTTTGATAGTGATAAATATGTGCCACTATGGAAAAGCGGTTTTGCTGTTCCTCCAAATATTTTACAGGACTTGCGAAGTTTAAATGTAACTATTTGGGAAACACTGTATCCCAGTACAAGACTGCAAGTTTAATGATTTAATCGTCCACTGATGGTGATAATTGTGTGATTCAGACAGTGCCTGCAGCCTTCTGACCCAGCATCAAATACTACTACTGTACTGCTCTACTTTAAATGTGTGAAAATGTAAAGAATATAAAACTAAAAAAGAACAGAAAGGTGACATTTATTATTGTCATCTTTTCAACAATGTAAAACATAATGATGAAGATTTTTGCTACACTTTTCCACCACAGCCACGACACTGCTCCTTTTCTGAACACTTTATTTTTATGGACTTTGTAACTGTAAAAACCCAAACCAGGAGAACTGGAAAATCTTTCATCACATGCTGAGATATTTAAATGACAAGTCATTTTCATAAAATTTATTCTCTATTACAGCTCTGTATTGCCACTTCATGTGGAGTGATTTGATTGAAGCTATAGCACACCTACATATAATTATGGACCAGTTTGGATTTGAGTGTGGATAATTCTTAATAAAGTTCCATGTAGCAGCTCTGCTTTGAATGACTTAGCAAAGCATTTAAAAGTAAACAGCTGCCATGTCACAGGCCACTATTACTCTGCTTTATCCCCTTAATCGTACATGAAGAGTTTGTCTCCTGTCTCGACATCTCTTACAGGGATAAACTGTATTTATACTACAATATCAGCCTTATTGTACTGTTCCTCATTGCCATCTTAGCTGCTCCTGCTGATGGAAACAGTTTCTTTTGTGAAATGGGTAACATAAAGTCATGAATGAGGCAAACCTTTTAGGGTGTACTCACACACGGCGATCCATAGCATGCTTGGGTGCATTCAGCTCCCAAGTCCAAATCATTTGACAAGTGCACTTGCTGCTTGCTGTGTCCACATGCAATTAAGTGACCCATTGAAGTGGTGGGGCTGTGCGTGGTTCAGTTAGACTTGGGCAGGTACGCATAAAGTGTGAATGTGAGAAGAGAATTTCTTTGGGGATAACTGAGGTAGGGGCGAGGCCGTGGTGATTGGCAGATGTCCAACACAGGCAGCTGGAACCAATCAGTGTCTGCTATTCAGTTCACTTCAATTTTATTTATACTGTATAGGACCGAATCACAACAACAGTCTCTCGAGGTTGGCCTCAGCCATTACTTCGCGTCATTAAAACGGACCTCTTCACTGTGTTAATATATTCTGTTATTCCTTTTTGGAGAATTGTAATAAATAATTGTAAACGTTTGTCACACCATCCACAACTGCCTCCGACCACTGGACCTGCAGCCTCTTTCATCCAGCGCCCACTCTGCTCCTCCTGAGTCTGCAGCCCTTCACCTCTCCACTTCTAATCCACAGGCATGAAACCCATCCAATATGGCTGCTCTGCTATGGATTTCACTCTTTGTTTCGTCTGATTAGTTCTCCAGAATCTGGACTCTGCCCAGTTCAGCTACAGTTCCCCTACTGTTCATCACAGACCAGCAACCCACCCGGTTCTGCAGGCATTTGGTCACGCACTGACCCACTCTGCCCCGGATCAGCATCCCACCCATGACCCATTCAGTCCTGCAGTAATTACGTTACTAGCTAGCCTTCGTATCAAAATGTATGCAAATAATGAGTATAATGAGGCAGTCTGACATTCCTTTTAAACCGTTATGTGGGGTTAAAATGACATCCTCAGTGGTCCTCTGAATAAGTGATCCTAGTTTTTTTTTCTTTTTGTTCAGCACAGTTGATATGTGTGCCTGTGTGTTGCTAATGTTAGCTAATAAATTAGCCATCTTCAAAATGTTTCAACACTGTCTGTAGCTGTGTCCAAATTCAGGGGCCACATCCTTCGAAGCATCCGGCCTACATGGACCGGGTCCTTCGCGGCCCACGAAGACCGCAAAGCCTGGAAGTGAGCGGCTGTGAAATTGGACGGTCTAGCCTTCATATCGGCATCGCCTGCCGTCGCCTCAGCATAGCACACGTTGCCTAGCAACCAATGCGAAGCACAGCTGTGGAAAAGAAGCTGAACTTTTGCTCATTTTTGTGGTTTAATTTTAATTCTTTAATTCAAAATAAGCTGTTTGAACAAGTATAAATTGTTTCAACATCATGATGTTGAAACAATAAAGGTGAGCGAATGATTCATTTCCAAATATAATAACAGTTCTCTAGTAAGACATTAATGTTGAATAAAACTATCCAGTTACAGTATGAAGCTTAACTTTAATTTCAAGCAAACCGATTTGCTCAGGAACAAATTTCAATTGAATTTAAAGCGTTTTGGCCACGCTCCTCCGCCATTGTGTGTTTGAGGTTTGATGTGCAATGAATCATGGGATATGTTAGGCCACGCTATGGTTGGCCACTTTTGTCGACCACATTTGGAGGAGTCTTCATTTTGAGACAGCCTTCGTCGCCTCGCTACGACGTAATTGGCCTACAAATGCGGCCTTTGAAGGACGCAGCCGCTGAATTTGGACACACCTTCTGGCTGTGTCCAACATTTAGAACAACCATCAATTAAAATCGTAATAATTAGGCTAACTGACAAGTACGTCTGGTACCGACTACTGACAATAGTGACTAGATGTCTAGTCGCACATCCCCGAGTCAGTACATTTGGAATTTAATCATTTACATGACTTTATTCCTTGATGTAGGAATGCAGTATACTTGTTTAAACAACTAATTTTCCATTAAAGCTTACATGTACATTAAACAACCCCCCACCCCCCAAAAAGAGCAAAAGTTCGGGTTCCATTTCATCAGCTTCTTATCAACAGCCTGCTTTGTTGTGTCAGTTGCTAGACGACTCTGAGGAGAGGGCGGGTGATGCAGATATGAAGGCTAGACCGTCCAATTTCACAGCTGCTCGCTTCTGGCCTTCATGGTCTTCAAAGTGGGCTTCGAAGGACCCGGCCTATGTAGACCCGGTCCTTCAAAGGATGCGGCCTCTGAATTTGGACTCAGATTATGAACGCTTTAAAGCCACCATGCTGAGTGTGAGTGTACGCTTGATGACCGTTACAGCTGCCGTTCATGTAACTGGTTTCAGCAAAAGTGCAACACATCGCTTTGCCTTCTGCTTCCTCTTAGACATGCAGTCACACTCCTTTATTTCTTATTTTCACTATCAATGAGGAGCAAAAGTGTGACTCCCAGTTTTATGACCCAGCAAAAAGATGAACTGATGCCTCTTTACCAGTGATTTTTCCTCTCACCTCATTTGCTTTCGGATCCCTTTGGGACTTCGCCACGCCTCCTGATGGACTGCTTAGAAATGAAGAAATATAGTAATCCTGATGCCACGTTCCCTGAAATAATTGCATACAAAATTAATTAATCTTACAAACCATGTATCATCCAGGGGAAAATTCAGCTGATGAAATTGTACTAACTGTATACAGTGTTATAAATCACACCAGGCATCTAAAAAAGAAAACAAAAAACACCCTGAAGAACGAAGTAAAGATGAAATATTGCTGATTTTTTAAAATTAATAATTTATCCAGACAGTTTAAAACTTGACTCTAACACACAGTAAATGGATGGGTAATATGTGTTCTGATAGTGTTACAACCTGCGCTCTCCTGATGATAATGGAGTGCACCTCCCTCCTCCCACATGATGTAATTTGGGGGGTTAACCTTTTGTTTATTGTAATTTTACATTTAAATGTGGGGATATTCCTGATAATGTGCTTGATAAAAACCAATACTTGCCCACTGACTGTGGCTAAGTGTCATTGCACTGCAGCTACTCCAAGTCCCAGCAACTTTGGGGTGCAAGGGACCCTGATTTTCAATGGGCCCACTCTTTCTAAAAATAAAAGCACTCAATGAGGTACTTCAAGACATTTTGGATAAAAGTGTCTGCTAAATACCATTTAGTATATTGTATTACTCCCATTAATGCAATATGGAACTCACTTGCACTGCCCATTGACTTCATCCATTCCCAGTGGGCCATCTATCTGTCCATTGACTGCCATTTAGTGTCAGCAGGGCCATAACTCGTTATCTGAATGACGTTTAGACACTCAGCTACTCATTACAAAGGTCAGGGGTTAGATGGCCATAGCAGGGACACTTCCCTCTATCTGCTTCCATTTGGTCTTCCATGTACACTTTTGTTACAGCTGAATTTTACTTTTGCTAAGTCACTTGGTCTATACATTTAGTCAACAGTACCTTCTGTTCCCTTTAGTATTGGTTTGCAACTGTGCCTTTATTAATCCATATGTGTATTAATTCACAGAAATATACAGCATATGTCATAATCCATGGGTCTGGGGACCCAGGATTTTAAGTTTATGGGACATTTTGGTTTTCTCTAGCTTTGCACCTTTGTGTTGTGGTCCTTTATTGTTGATATTTGGATTTCTATTACTTCTCTGTCAAGTTTGCATGTGTGAGTCTGTCAAATGTTGATTCCTGTTTTACTTTGGTGGTCATTTGTCTCTTGAGATTTGTATCTAGTTCAGGGATACTCAATCCTGTCCTGCAGCTTTTGGATGCAACCCTGCTGCAACACACCTGAATCAAGTGGCTGAATCAACTCCTCAGTATGCAGTTAAGTTCTCCACAGTCCTGCTAATGACTTAATTGCTTGACTCAGGTGTGTTGAAGCAGGGTTGCATCCAAAAGCTGCAGGACACCAGCCCTCGAGGACCTGGATTGAGTATCATAAAAATACATACATAAAAATAATAAATCCAGTAAGGCCCTGTGCATTTTTGCAGTTGCCAGTCTTATGGTAAAGCAAGAGTCACCTCGGCAGATAAGCAAAGTGATTCTTTTGTTTCATATCCTTAATGAATATGTTAATCGAGATATTGAATTTTGCTTTCAATGTCTTTATTTTTGTTATTTAGGTCATTATTTTTCAGTCTTTTTACAATTACTTAATTTACAACTTCAGTAGTGCAATGTGTATTATAGGAGCTCATTGTGTAGCACCATGGAAAGAAAAGCCCTAGGGAGAGGAGGGAAAAGTGTGCAGAAATGTTGCTGCACATACAAAAGATAAGGCCAGTGAAAATACATATGAGTATTAGCATCATTTTTAGACACAGGTAGATGGAAACAGCTGAAGAAAAGGAGGGAGAGGGGATGAGTTTTTACCATGGGCAGCCAAGCGTGACCATTGATTCCACCCCTCAGCTGCTGAAACACAGAGCAGACAGACTGTCAATCATTCAGGCTCTTATTTCCCTCTCCGTGCACCTTTCCTCCTCGTGCATCACTCACCACATCGCCCCTCTCCCCTCTGTGGTATTTAGTTGATCTTGTATTTTTGTATAACATCTAAAACATCACATTCTATCGGTGCTCATTTTCTTTCAAATAGTGTTCCTTGGTTTAACGCTATGTGATAGTGACATCATTACAGGAAACAAGCACAGCACTGTAGAGTGAAAAAGCCCGTCTTTCATTTCAGTGAAATTCTTGCATTTGCAGTGAATTTGTCTGCAGGCAAAACTAACCTCAAAAATAAAGAACTACATTCAGCAAAAACAAGTTAAATTTTTTCACAAATAAGGCATTTTAAATGATCTGTTCTACAGAAAAATGCAAATTATGAGGATATATTTCTTCGGTGCTTGTTCCTTATAACAAATAAATAAATCACAACAACATATAGACCAAACCAATAAATTTTATTAAAATTTCTTTTGCAACCATACTTGGACCCAGAGGTGTCTACCCATCCTTGCATTTACATTTTGAACATTTACATTTTAAGGGGAAAAAAACCTACATGCATAGCATAAATGAACACGGCTGACAGACACTCCGGCAATCGAAGGCAAAACAAAAGCAAATCAGCAGCTCCCTAAATTAGCACCTGACCACATACCTGCATGTGCCAATCACAGCTGTTCCCTGCACGGCGCAGCTTGAAGTATCCCCGACTAGTGTGAGAGAATAAAAGACAGCTGTACAACAAACATCAAGCTACAATTTTCAAATTAACCACAGTCATTTTATCCATGTTTATATCAAATATGTTGAGGCTCACAGAATCAGATGCCAGTCTTATTACTTCCATTTATGTCAGATAACTTTCAGATGTTAATTGTGTCGTTACACTTAATTAAGCTTATCAGCACTTATGAGTGAAGGAATTTATCTGGCAGACATGAACCACAATGCTTTCATGGGTAAAAAATAATTTTTCTATCACTCAAATGTGGCTGTGGCTTCTGTAATTTGGGCATTTTAAGCAGGACTAAAGGAGTATGTAGAAACTGCATTTAATATTAATGGTATAAAATCAATATTTATTAATTAGGTTCTCATACAGGTCTTCCAAGTGATATTTCCCCTCTGCCTATAAGCAGATTGAAGGGACTTGCTGAGTAACAAATGGTCTTCTAATAGCGCTGACAGTGGACTCGTCTCTGTGCGTGTCCTGCTACACCTCAGCGTTTCACACTGTTGACATAATGTTTTGTTACAGAGGTTAGAGCAGGCCATGTTAAAGGCACTGCGTTGCAGTGGTTTGAATCATATTTATCTAATAGATTCCAATTTGTTCTAATGGGGAGTCTTCTTCACACACAAAGCTTAATTATGGAGTTCCTCAGGGTTCTGCACTAGGATCAGTTCTATTTACGCTATACATGCTTCCCAGGTGTTTGACTGCTAATCTTTACATCACTTCCACTTTCCCACGCTGTCAATCTCAATGTTGACATCATGACTCCGGTCCTATCATCTTCCTGCCTGCTTTCTTTGAGCCAATCAGTTGCCGCTCTGTGCATGTTAAATAACAGTGCTCATCTTTCAGTCTCCCTTTTACACCCATTCGAGCAATGGTGGTGTCGTCCTTTTTGTTTCTCATGCTGACACTTGTTCGATCATGTCTGACTCCACATGTGGCATGCTGTCCCCATTCCAGTCAAGCCTGAGTCCTCAGACTCCTCTCCTGAGAGCTTCCCCAGGAGATGCTGCTCTCATATTGCATCCCATTAGCAGTCCTCTTCTCTGCACCGTCTCTCTGGAGCAATTACAGGTTTCTGCAATTACACTTCTGCTCTTTCCAAAACAATCACTTGCAAGTGCAAAAGAACCAGGAAGTCTATCTACACTGATTCCCTCCCTCAAGAAAAGGCTGTTCCATGTGATGTGGTGCAGTCATGTCTTCTCTTCACCCCATTGATGCACATGGAAAATGCAAACTGTGGCGACTCAACTGTGATCTATCCCGCTCAACAGGTCATGGTCAACAGCCTGGGCCTACTGCTTTTGCCTCCTCATCCATGCAGCAGGTCATTCTGGCAGCCACTTCTTCCACCTCTTCTTTGGGCCACCGCTACATTCCTCAAGCTGCTAACGTTTCTCCGAGCCCAAGACGCTTCAAGATAAAGACATTAATTTAATTGGCTTCCTGCTGCCTTCTCCTGAATGTGACAAGAAAGTTGTTTCTGACTCTAACTTAGCAGCTGTTTTCAAGTCGTCAAAATCCCCTCAATTGGCGAATTTCTGGTTTCTCATTTTTGAAGACGTTATCTTCTCAGTTTACTCAGAGAAAAGGCAGGAGTTAGATGCTTATTCAGCACTGATGGAGATGCCCAATCTCAAATACGGCAAAAATCTCTTATCAGGATCACAAAGCTCTCTCCCGTAAATCCGCCCTCTTCTCAACTCAACACTCACATCTATTGGTCTGTTCTGGAGTTACTCATACTGTTAGTAGGGGGGTCAGCAAGCTGTCTACTTTACCACCTTTGGCATCACTAGGCACCCTGCTTCCCTCAGCTCCCTCTGTGCCTCTGTCTCAATCTGGTCATGCTGATAGCCATGGGCAGCGGTATTATTGTATAACAATAAACCAATTTGAAATAACTTCAGTGAGAATGTTTTCACTTTCTCCGCACTTGCAGCACTTGCAGAGAGGCTCATCCTTGTCCTCGTGATTCGTCCAGGCCACACACTTAGAAATGGAACCAAGGTGCTTCCAAAATGTCATCTTTCCACACCCGTCAATCTTCCCTTGGCAAATGAACTTGCTCATTACCCCGATCCTGTGTCTGTGAATCCATTTAATAACTGGACTGTCCCACGGTTTTCAGGTTGGTGTTATTTCTTATTTAAACACGCCATTTGTGTGCAAATACCTGCAGTTGGGAATTAAAGCGCCAGATCTGGTATCTCAGCTCCTTAGAAAAGAGTGCGAAAAAGGTTATCTCATAGGTCCTTTCACATTTCCTCCTTTCCAGCATGAGCCCAGTTGGTGGTGCAACTTTCAAATAGCCAATATGGTGTTTTCAAATATTCAGGAACGAAAAGGTCAGTGCTCGACTCCACGTGTTAAAATCCTCCAATTTCATAACCAATCAAATGTCTTGGAGACAAGTGATGCAAGAGCACGATTCGCAACGCTGCTGTCGCGTCCTGTGTGCCTCAAGCAGGATTCTACATTTTGCTTTGCAGTTAGATCAACGTTTGTAAAAACCAGTCCACCACTTTCAACTTCGTCTTGAAAGAAAGCTTGCGGCTGTCCTTCGTCTCTTGGACGATATTCTTCCTGTTGATCTTTCGCTTCTCTTTCCAAATTAAAATCCTTGTTCCATCACCTCCTTTTTATGAGAAAACTTCGACCTGCAACAACTTTTTCAGTTTTGTCTCAGTCTTCTGTCCTTTCTGAAATCCGTCCAGTTGTGGTGGCATGTGCTGCATTTGGGACAGAATTGGCAACACAAATGCATCTTTGTTTTATCTGACAGTGAAGCTGCTGTTAGCGTAATTAACAAAGCCACTCTTCTCCATAAGATGTCTCGTTTGGCTCTCTGTCTCTTATAATTTCATTCTCACAAGAATGCCACGTTTCAGCTTTCAGGCTTTCAAGACCCTGCGCTCAGACGCCAGCCCAACCCTTCCGTCACTTCTCCCTTTTTAGCTCTAGTCCTATCCTAACTGATTCTCCCTTATCCAGTCTGCTTCATTCCACAAGTCACTATATCAGAAAAGGTTTACAGTGCCATCCACTCTTAATCCGTATGATTTTGCATGGAAAACTTTTGCCCCTTTCTGACTCAGTTGTCATTCCACTTCATCCCATCCTTAATGCCCCTGTCTGTCAGCAGCACCTGAGGACTTTAACATCAAAGTCTTCAACAACTGGTTACCACTGGTCATCGTTGGCCGACTCAGACCCTCAAAGCCTAAAGGCTCGATAAGTCGACATTTAGCTGTTGGTGGTATGAAGTCTTTTCCATCTCATTCTCATTCCTGCTTGAGCTTTGTTTAGCCTCTCTCTTCTCTGTTGGCCTCCATCAGCCTCGAGCCTTATCGCAGGCTATCTGTCCTCCAGCTCCGGGCCGCCGATGGCCATTCAGCCTCATTGCAGGCTCTCTCTCTCCTGTCTTTAGTTAAATCCCTGCCTGATCACAAACCTTCTTCTCTTGTGGCCTCCAACAGCTCCTGAGCTTTAACACAGGCTTTTAGTCTTCTCCTTCCTGTCCTGTGTCAACTCCCTGCTTTATCGCAGGCTCTCTGCTGGCCTCCAACAGCCACTGAGCATTAATGGAAGCTCTGTCTTTTCACTCTCCTGCGCTCAGTCAACTCTGACCACCACAAGCTCTCTGCTCTCTCCTGACCTCCGATGGCCTTTGAGCTCTAATGCAGGCTTTCTTTCTTCTCTCTCCTGTCATTTGCCAACTCTCAGCCTATCACAGGCTTACTGCCTTCTCTCCTGGCCTATGGGGGCTTTGAGCCTTAGAGCAGGCTCTCTCTCCTGTCCTTTGTTAATGCTCGGCCTTATTTCAGGCTCTCTGCCCTCTCTCCTCATCTCATCCCTCAATCCTTGTTGAAGGCTCAATCTATACTCGGCTTCACTCTTCCTCTTCGCTATCTGGTCTCTTTGCTCAGTTTTCACTTCTCTGCCAATGCATTTCTTTTCTTGTCATGCCTTATCCTGCACCATGGCGTTGTTGCCACTAACGTTCATGTATTTTATGGAACTGAACTTTTTTCCCAGAGTGACACTTTATCGCATCTTTGGTGGTCCTGCCCTGATTCCTTCTGTATCACCGCTGAGATTCTGTTCTGCTACAATGGGTCACTGAATTGCCAAAAAGCTAATTGAATTCTATATCAATAAATCATGTTTAATTCATCTTAATGATCTTTCCATATTGAACTTAAGTTAAACATGCACTACATGCAGTTATAGCACACAGTGTGTCACATGCTATTCTCAGAGCATGTTGGCATGCAGTGACAGGGCGAGTAAACTGAAGGTTTTTTTGAATAAACTTTCCAGCCACATCAGTGGTTGGTGTCTTTGTAACCCCCTGGAAGGGCTTGCCCTCCTCTTCATGTGTGGCATGACCAGGACATACCCCAGCTGTCTCCAATATTTCAATTCAATTCAATTCAGTTTTATTTATACAGCGCCAAATCGCCTCGAGGCACTTTTTATTGTGAGGTAAAGACCCTACAATAATTACAGAGAAAACCCAACAATCAAAATGACCCCCTATGAGCAAGCACTTGGCGACAGTGGAAAGGAAAAACTCCCTTTTAACAGGAAGAAACCTTCAGCAGAACCAGGCTCAGGGAGGGGCAGTCATCTGCTGAGAGAGAGACAGGACAGAAGACATGCTGTGGAAGAGAGAGAGGGATTATTAATAAGTAATGAGAA